>JAQJVL010000129.1:1193695-1278106 GCA_035578905.1 Stictocephala bisonia | reverse complement strand
TCAATTGGGTGTTGGCAGTCATTGCTCTTACGGGATTCCACAGCCCCTCCCCGCTGCGGAAAGTGGTAGCCGACCTTCTTCTATTTGCTACCTCCTGCACGTCTGTGCTCCCATCCGTCTTCTTACTCTACCAATAAGGCTTCTTTGATGGCTAGATTGAGCATGGTGTCATTGGGGATAGAGTAGTGACCCCATGGAAGCGTTTGAACACCACCATCCAGTATAAATCTTTTGTCGTCCTTGGCTGAGAGAGCGATTTTGTTAAGCTCAACGCTGTATAAGTCATGGTGGTAACTCCGTATCATATTCATTGATCTGTAAACCTCGCATTCCTTATAATTCCTTGATGTTCCCAAGGTGATATTCGAGGTACTGTACTGATGGGCAAACCTTTCCAGGCAGTCCTTGTAATCAGCAAAGTTGATGTCTTCCTTTATCACGCACTTTTTTACACCTTTAGCTTTCTTTGTTTCTCCATCATCATCTTTGTTCTTCTTTTCCGAGCGGCTGGCGTACATTTTCGAGCGCAATCCCACATGTTCAAACATTATTCGTCCACTCAGTTCATCCTTAAACTTCCCTATTACCTTTTTGTTTATTCTGGGCATGTTGTACCGGTTAGGGTTTGGATAATCACTGGTGTCGAATAGGTCTATTATTTGTTTCATGTCGCTGTATACGTTATCAGTTTGTATGAGGTAGGTGAGGGAATCAGTATCGGTATACTGGAGTTGAACCTTTTCTCCGTAGCGGTTTTTGATAACATTGTAGTGGAAGTTAAACATGAGCGTCTTGGAAATATCCAAAATGCTCATTCCAACGTAAATGGCTTTGTTGAACGTAAGGCGTGTCTTTCCCATGTGAACTGCGGCAAGCTGTTCAGTGAAAATCGTCCTGGTTTTAAAGTTGGGCTGAGCCATCCACTTGTCTACTTGTTGGTCTTTGGTTGCCAGGCGGATGTCAACCCGGTTGAGAATATTCTCCATAGTTTTTCCAAATACGGAGTTATTCATAAGTTTAAAAAACTCTTTTTCAAACTCGGTTTCAGCTTTGGTTCTCATTTCTGTATTTAGGTCTATGTAGGATTTGAGCCATTTGCATTGTGAGAAACTCACAGCTCTATGGATCTTTTCCAGCCTCATACCGAGTGAGATGTATTGTTTAAGGTTCCGGTAATGAAGAACATAATTACGTTTGTGAAACAAAGTAAGAAGTAATTTTTTCTCTTTGGAGCCTGGGGGAATACGTTGCTCTGGTGCCAGGGGATAATCCGCATGAATGTCATGAAGATGCTGGGGGTATTCCAGGTCGACTTCTAGAATGTATCCTGTCTCCGATTCATCGGGGATTTTCATGACGTCAATTGAATTGAGCTCTTCAACCCACTTAAAGTTAGCATATGGCATGCTTTGACCCATAGCCCAGCCGTATAGATTGTTGGCGTCGAGGTACATTAGATAGGTCGTAGGTTTGCTAGAATCGTAATCTTCCATGTACGGGTTATTGGCTCGGGCATACCGGTTGGAGCACTGGGATACTCCACCCCTAATTCCTTTCAAGATCATCAACCTCATTTCATTATCAGTTAGTAGCTCGAGTTCGATGTTGGTAGACTTTAGAGAGGCTTTTGCACTGACATTCTACCGACCATACAGGGTGAGTGTCTACGTAATATATTTGTGCATGCTGTAGACCTGTAGCTGTTTTGGCGGGAGCCGCCATATTGGATCGGACCCAGTTGGCACATAGAATATATATATATGTATGAAATAATACATTTTATATAGTATAACTACGAAATTTTGGAGGGTAGGTGGTAGCACTGTGTCCGGCAGCCATTTTGGATCCAACAGCCATCTTGGATCCGGTCCGGTGACCTTCCCCCACCCGCGCTAATTAAAACTCATTAAGGTCAATAAAAACTCATTAAGGTCATTAAAAACTCATTAAGGTCATTAAAAACTCGTTAAGGTCAATTAAAAACTCATTAAGGTCAATTAAAAACTCGTTAAGGTCAATTAAAAATCAATTAAGGTCAATTAAAAACTCATTAAGGTCAATTAAAAATCAATTAAAACCCCCCACCCTCGACTCGCCGTGGGACGAAAACTCGCCATGGGACGATGTAGAAGCCCCATATCCCTACTACTTAAAAGTTTTGCAATTCGCCTTTTGGGCTCCACCTAATTGGCCTTCAAAGTTCTCATGTTAATCTTATGTGAAGAAGGTTTCTAACTTTTTTGTTGATTTAATGAGTTCAGCTGTCAATAAGACAAATTAAATATTCCAGCTGTTAATATTTTATACTATAATAATTAACAAGGCACAATGCCAAACCTTTAGGAAGCTCGTATTTCACAGATGGGAAACTTTGCTTTTAGAAGAGTAAAATCCCCAAACGGAATTAAATAGTTTATTGAAAATACAGGCGACTAAAACAAAGAAATAAACAATTCTTACACAAAAAATAAACTGTACAGAGAAGTTTTAACACAACAGTAAAATCTGATTAATCTATATATACGATAATGAGTTTTACAAAACTATAAATAATTAAATGTTATCGTTAAATATTTAACAGCAACATTTTAATTTTATTTATACAGGGGCTATTGCTCCAACAAGCCACTAGTTTGAATTAATGACAAAAAATAATTTACATTTTCACTACACTACTTTGAGATCAGCAGTTTTTATGTGTTTATGATTTAAGAAACTTTATATTTAAAAATACACATATAATGTTTTCAACATTTTTACAGAAAACAAACAAAACTTTTCACTTTAAATTAGACATCTGTTTGTAAATATGCCAAGAAGTTGTTCGGTACTAATGATATTTTTTAGGAAAGTAATGATGGATATTAAGATGAAGTGCTCATCAAACCAAGGTTAATGTTTTGAATGTTTTAAACAAAATTGCTAATAATGGATTATCTATTTATAGCAAAAACATTTCACTAATAATGTAAATTTTAAATTTAAATACTACCCTAGCATAAAATCATATTCATTCCAATTACTGTTTTAATTTAAACAAATAATTAGTCTTATGGATGTTTAATATATTTAGTGAAAAATATTGAACGATACTTAAGTGAAAGTGATTTACTTATTATAGACTATATTTTTGAAGTGTTCGACAAGTATCACAGACCACTTCAAACATATGGTCTCTAAAATTCAACAGCCTACTTTCCACTCTTGTTATTAAATATAATATTACGTAAATAGTCGTATTGATGGCGTTTGTCTTACATTATAGTACATCTCGCGAGTGAAAAGGCTGTTGATCCCCGCACCTCTCCTATGGAATAGTGCTTTGGATTGCGTGTTCAGACAGGATTAAGAAGAACTTGGAAGAAGTTGGATTCATTGCTAAATGTAAACCCTGAGAGTCGTGTAAATAGGCCTTTATAACATTTAAACTGTTGACACTGCCTAGTCTATAGCTTAGAAAACTGCAATGTTTTACGTGTATGAGATTTAGGGGCAGCTTAAACTACTGAACTAGGAGACACACCTTCCCTCACAGGTTCATGTTACCTTTACTAAAATATTACCAGATCCAATAAAAAATGCTTCAATGCTCAGGATGAAATCTTTACTTTCCGTGCGGCTTTTAGGGAGGAGAGTCCAATTAAGACACAGTTCCCTTCACCTGCTTAGACAAGTTAATTTTTATTTCGTTGGCTCGTTGGATCTACGTGGCTTTAGAACCAAGGGTAAAAACAAAAAAAGGAAACAAAGGTAAAATTCAAATTTGATCACTCAGAGAATCGAACCCACTGCGTGGCCAGCCACCACCCTCGTATCTTAGCTACGGCCGCTCCTCATACCGCAGAAGCTTATTTTGAACGCTGTTTAGCTTACAGGCATTCTATAATTTCTGTGAGTTGTGAAAATTTTACTAGGAGACCACTTATTTAGGGAATATACTAAATGATTGAGTGAAATAAATAGAACTTACGCTTTTTTGAATGCCTGAATGTGAAAACTGTATAGAGGGAGAATACATTTTTAAATTAAAATTGACTCTTGGAATAAAATATTTGTTTTATACTACAAATAATGAAGTTTTGTTTTGATTTTTCTTGTAGACCTTAGTTTGTAGACTGCAGGTCAACATGAATTTTTGACACCAAGAATAAAAAACAATTGCTTCTAGAATTTTCACTGTAATAGTCTATAGATTGGTAAAGTTAAAAACACTTATTCAATACCTATTAGTCTTCAATTGGTTCTTGGAAAACGCAGGAATACGTTCAACAAAGTACATTAAATATAATAAATCAAAGCATATGAAATTAAATTGATTTAATTTATGAACACGTTTAGTACTCCATTTGCTTAGTGATTGTTATTCTCAAGAAACCCTGATCCTTTACGTTGTTCATCAAACAGGAGAGTTGAAATTATATTATATAACCAGCTACTTCAATTTACTGTCTCGTTTGTAAACTTGTTTTAGTTTTACTGGACAGGTGACAGAGAATTTTGAATACAGTTAACACAGATAAGTCTAACAAGTCTATTAACGGCCACTTCAATCTACTGTATCGTTTGAGAAATGACTTGTTCTACTCACCTTGGCCTTAACAGCAGGCATCCATGACTACAGTTAGTACACAAGAGGGGTTACCTCATCTATTATTAACGGCCACTTCAATCTACTGTATCGTTTGTGAAATGACTTGTTCTACTCACATTGGCCTTAGACAGCAGGCATCCATGACTACAGTTAGTACACAAGAGGGGTTACCTCATCTTTTATTACTGGCTACTTCAATCTACTGTGTCGTTTGTGAAATGACTTGTTCTACTCACATTGGCCTTAGACAGCAGGACCCCTTGACTACAGTTAGGACACAGGAGGGTTTACCTCATCTATTATTACTGGCTACTTCATTCTACTGTATCGTTTGTGAAATTACTTGTTCTACTCACATTGGCCTTAGACAGCAGGCATCCATGACTACAGTTAGTACACAAGAGGAGTTACCTCATCTATTATTAACGGCCACTTCAATCTACTGTATCATTTGTGAAATGACTTGTTCTACTCACATTGGACTTAGACAGCAGGTAACTTTGACTACAGTTAGGACACAAGAGAGGTTACCTAATTTATTATTAACGGCCACATCAATCTACTGTATCGTTTGTGAAATGACTTGTTCTACTCACATTGGACTTAAACAGCAGGTAACTTTGACTACAGTTAGGACACAAGAGGGGTTACCTTATTTATTATTAACGGCCACATCAATTTACTGTATCGTTTGTGAAATGACTTGTTCTACTCACATTGGACTTAGACAGCAGGTAGCTTTGACTACAGTTAGGACACAAGAGGGGTTACCTCATCTATTGTTAACGGCCACTTCAATTTACTGTATCGTTTTTGATATGACTTGTTCTACTCACATTGGACTTTGACAGCAGTTAACTTTGACTACAGGTAGGACACAAGAGGGGTTACCTCATCTATTATTAACGGCCACTTCAATCTACTGTATCGTTCGTGAAATGACTTGTTCTACTCACATTGGACTTAGACAGCAGGTAACCTTTACTACAGTTAGGATACAAGAGGGGCTACATCATATATTATTACTGGCTACTTCAATCTACTGTATCGTTTGTGAAATGACTTGTTCTACTCACATTGGCCTTAGACAGCAGGCATCCATGACTAAAGTTAGTACACAAGAGGGGTTACCTCATCTATTATTAACAGCCACTACAATCTGCTGTATCGTTTGTGAAATGACTTGTTCTACTCATATTGGCCTTAGACAGCAGGCATCCATGAATACAGTTAGTACACAAGAGGGGTTACCTCATTTATTATTAACGGCCACTTCAATCTACTGTCTCGTTTGTGAAATGACTTGTTCCACTCATATTGGCCTTAGGCAGCAGGACCCCTTGACTACAGTTAGGACTTGGGACAGTTTACCTGATCTATTATCAACGACCACTTCAATCTCTTGTCTCGTTTGTGAAATGACTTATTGTACTACTACTGGTCTTTGGCAGCTCTCAACCTTCATTACGATTTAATGATATATTGATGTAATAAGACATAATGTAACTATTGAATCTTGACTGCAAAATAATAGCCATACCATACAACTATATACTTTCGTAGATATAATGTGTTTTGTGTTGAAGAATCCATTTAAAGTGATTGTTTTTGGTAAATTGTTTTCTTGATTCTATGAGACAGTTTTTTAATCCAAGGCTAATCTTTATGATAGAATAATTGTCTATATATTACAAATAATTACATTTGTAAATCTATTTAGTTAAAAGTGTTGCCTCTGCTACATTTCCCCCTCATATAAGTAATGGCTTTGTCTGATATGTTATCGATGTGTTCCTCTGTTAAAAAGTTCCATATTTTCCATTTTCTAATTTCCTGTAGGGGCTATGCACATGAAGCACACCAGAGTTATCTAATAAAGTGTAACAGAATGTAAACTCTTGATAGCTGAGTAAATTAAACTTAAACACGTTCTAAAGAAGCCTTATGTGTAGAAAGTTAATAAGCGCATTAACTGACAAAGTTCATTTATTCTTAGGCAATATTTTGTTCAGGGTCCCAGTAAAAAAGACACCACTTTGGTTTAGCCTAACGATATCACATTCAGTATTACAAATAAAATTCAATACCTGTATTCATTTAAATAAACGGCTGCAATTTTAATTTGTCCACATAAATTATTAGAAATAGTTCCATGCTGTGTGGAGTTCAGGCTGCAAAATATTTTCTATATTCATACTGGGAATATTTAAAATAACTGAAATGTTGAGCTTTAAACAAATCCTTGATATGTTAACTACATTCTGGATGCTACAGTTAACACAATGGATGGATTAGGGCTAATTCACTGACCCAATAAAAACTATTATGGTTAGGTTTCAAAGCGTTTAATTATTTTCATATTTACCTATAATATGCACCAATTTTGTGTCGACCACGACGTATCTCGTGGAATATACAGACTATTGAAACTTACTGAACGTAAACCGCTTCTGATGAAACTGTAAAATCATCGTATTAAAACATTAAATCTCGAATCGTTTTATTTCTCTTTGTATAACGATGAATATTTTGGAAAGGAATATTGCGTAAACAAAAAGAAGCTCTCAGTTTCTTTGTTGAATAATAAATGGATTGGCGTCCCGCCAGTTAACGGTGTCGACCCGCGCCACTGTCTCATTTACTGTTTTCTCTTCCTATATAAATTCTTAACAAAAAGTATGATACTACCATTTATTTATTTTGCAATTACATTTAGATACTTTTTCATGACCCTGATGGATTAGTATGTTTTGTTTGAGAATAAGTGGCCTTTTTTGAACATAAGTAGAACTCAATCAGTAACTAGACAACTTAAGTAATCCTCACTCGTGTTGCCATTCATATCCGCCATAAAATAACACGTGCCGTGTCAGCGTCTTATATATGAATATTAATAATGATTAAAATTCATATGTTTTATTTAGTTACACGTTTAATTTGTGAATAAATGATCTTGGTATAACTTTTACTTACTTTTGGTATTACAAGTCTATATTATAGAGTGGTAAAATATTATAAAAATATATAAAAAAATATAAAAACAGTAGTAATGGAGTATAGTTTAAAAAAACCATTCCTATTGGAAATTATATAATTTAACAACAGGTTCTCCTCATGATTCCAATAAATGGTTTTTTATTTTATTGGCTATTTGCAAGTTATATAAATGGAGTATATTCTTTAAGAGTATTCATAGAGTATATTATGCAAAACTTAAAAAATGTAATTCGGTCAAAAGTATAGGCTTATATTTGGTAAGAAAACACATACTATCGAACATCCTTCTAGAAACACAGGTGTTCCTATAAGCATCATGCGAGAAAGTTTATTCTTCACATTTACAGGATAGTAATATATAAATCTGAAAGAAAATAATTTGTCGTATTTTATTTTGCTCAGAGAGTAAGACAGAGATCACATCGTTATGGTTGTTGGAGAGTTGATTCTCTTTGTGATTGTCAACTGAGTCAATAAAATAATTATATTATGATGATAAATGGCCTACATTTAAACGTACATTCTGTAAGATAAGATAGTTTTAGATAAGCCATACACTTTTAAGAAAGTCATTGGAACATACACAATTATACTATTGTATAACGTTATTATTTTAGGGTTTTTTTAATATTATTACTAATCTCGTGCCTCAATTTATATTTATTGTAGTAGTTTTAAATATTTAGGATTACGTTTCAACCACCTGAGAAAGGCAAATGCCTAATAAGTTACAACTAAGAAACATTCAACATTCACAATTTTTCAACAAAGATTACTACGTTTCAACTGATATATCTGAATTCACTTAAGTAGTTTTCTAAAATAAATTTGAATTTATACTTTAAATGTGCACTTCATATTTTACGAGTTAACGTTTAGTATTTTTAAATGAATACAACAATTCTGATATTGAAATCTTTTTTATCAATTTCTCAATTTGTTTTTTTAATGTACCACTAACAGCTTTTCTACTAAACGCTGTACACAAATTAAGTTTTTTTAAACTAAACATCACTCCATCACTCGCCAGTTCACATGGGCTACAATCCTGTGGGTGAACTTTATATTAGATGTGTAAAGGACCTCACACATGATATAGTAAGTGACAAGTAACTAATCATGTCCCATTTTAAAGAATATTTACAACATTTCCAAATTATTTTGTTAAAGCATAAATATAGGAAAGGCTTTAAAGGATTTATTTAATTGATTTATTTTATTATATAAGATTTACATTCAGCGATTCTCATATATTTCTACAAGATTCTCATAAATTGATATTGCAGTATCATCCACATTTAATGTTACATTTATAATTAATTATTCGTATAGTCTTCTACGGCTTGCTAATGAATAATGCCGTCAAAAAATCAGTAATGAAATAGATACTTGTTTAGCTTAGGGAAAGAAAATTATACCTCTTGTGTTTGTGTGTTTAGTATAATGATGATTTGATACATTAATTATTAGAGTGTAAACAATCCTGAACTGTTTTTATAGCTATGGGTTTTATAGAACAAGTCGTAACTTGACGCCATCATACAGCGGATAAAAAGGAACTGTTACAGCTCTTACGACGTTTACAGCTATATTAAAAGACAAATACGGCATTTATCCCCAATAAGGAACTTGATGTTTATCAAAATCATTAATCAGTATGAAACAAATATACCATAATCGTACAAACGAGTGTAAATTTAGTTAAAAAAGTTCTTACTTACTCCGCAATAAACTATTTTAAGTTGAGAACATAAATAACTATAAGCTATTTATCTTATGGTTAAATAACGCCATAATTCGTTCGTGCACTATTTCATTGTCTTTTTAAATCAATTTAAAATGAGTAGGGAGGGATGTAGTGAGGTTGGCTGAGGACGAAGAGGTGTGGTTTGGGTTGCCTAAACGGAAATGAATGTGGTGAGGGTTGGCTAAGCTGGAAGGTATATGGCGAGGGTTGGCTAAGCTGGAAGGAATGTGGTGAGGGTTGGTTAAACTGGAAGGGATGTGGTGAGGGTTGGTTAAGCTGGAAGGGATATGGTGAGGGTTGGCTAAGCTGGAAGGGATGTGGCGAGGGTTGACTAAGCTGGAAGGGATGTGGTGAGTGTTAGTTAAGCTGGAAGGGATGTGGCGAGGGTTGACTAAGCGGAAAGGAATGTGGTAAGTGTTTGTTAAGCGGGAAGGGATGATGACCTTAGTTTAGATTTAAAAACTTGTTTGTATTAACTATTACTTTGAGTTTGAACACTTGTGTGTATTACCTATTACTTTGGGTTTGAACACTTGTGTGTATTAACTTTTACTTTGGGTATGAACACTTGTGTGTATTAACTTTTACTTTGGGTATGAACACTTGTGTGTATTAACTTTTACTTTGGGTTTGAACACTTGTGTGTATTAACTATTACTTTGGGTTTGAGCACTTGAGTGTATTACCTATTACTTTGAGTTTGAACACTTGAGTGTATTACCTATTACTTTGAGTTTGAACACTTGAGTGTATTACCTATTACTTTGAGTTTGAACACTTGAGTGTATTACCTATTACTTTGAGTTTGAACACTTGAGTGTATTACCTATTACTTTGAGTTTGAACACTTGAGTGTATTACCTATTACTTTTAGTTTGAACTCTTGAGTGTATTACCATTGATTATATAAACCTACAATAGATAAACCATCTAATAGGTATATTTGTGGCAGTAATTTTGTTAGTTTGTGTGGCCCGCAACCACAGCTGGTTTAAACTGCATTACATTTACATGGGACTACACTAGCGCTCCACAATGGACCACAAAAACAGCTGATATTTTGAGACTCAAAATTTAACATTGGATGGGAAATCTATTTGTGTATAAAATCAATGGTATTACCTATTACTTTGGGTTTGAACACTTGTGAGTATTAAGTATTACTATGAGTTTGAACACTTGTGAGTATTAGTGCTTTAATTACCTTTAATCAAGGAATTACATCATTATATTATAACTAGAGTTTAACCAATTCAATGACATATAAATTAAATATTATAATTAGTGTAATGTTATTTAATCTATATTTTTACATTATTATAGTTAATCCAAATGTGATATAAAATTAGGGGACATATTTCAGAAAATATTGAAAAATTCATTAAAAAAGAATGTCATTAGAGAGTTGAGAAGTTTTTCTTTTTTGTTTGGGAATGCAGTTTATGATATATTCCTAAACATTTTTGTAACATTGCGATCAATACAAATCTGATTACTAAAACATTGATCTTTGAAAAGGAAATTTCAACATAAACAGTATTTAAAAAAAATATAATTTATGTTTACAACAAAATATTCACTTAAAATTATATTATATTTTTTAAACTTATTAAAAAAATGTATGTATTCAAACAACATAATACGTCATATTATGACATTTGATATAAAAAGCAATGCCAAATAAATGCCAGGTGAAGAAGATCAATCTGGTTGTGACAAAGGACTTCCATTGACAAAACTATTACTCAGCAGAAACCCTTCAACTCATAGAAGTGCTGAGCCTTTCTCCACATACAATACAACATCATTTGTCCGTTTTCTCTTTGAAATATATTTATCACAATATTCCATAAATCAGATGTTGGATATGTTTTGTATAAATAAACTTAAAATACATGTAATAGATACAATCTGAAATGGGAGGGGGTTTAGAGACATAAATCTCATGAAAGTCATATTGAGCAGAGCTAAAAGTTGTCAATGAAGGATTTCTGTTCAATAAATATACTATTGGGTATAATATCCTAATTATATTATATACTTAATAATTGAAATTAAAACCAATTTATTAAAAATATCGTCAATCATTGTATAGCTTTGTAATACCGATAGTTTGACAATCATTGTATCCATAAATATCATTATTTTAAAAATAATGAAGTAAATTTTAATATTGCCTCAACAAGACTATAATTAATTATATTCACTTCATTATATTTCTGTTTTTAATTTATTAGTAATTCTTAAACCATTATAAGAAAATCACAACACTTAATACATCATTCTCATTCAAAATAAATATTTCTATTCGATTAGCATTACACTTATTTGCGAACCAAAATATAAAGATAATTGGACGTAATGGATTTTGATACTAAATGTAAAACTATATATTCTCTGAAATCGATTTAATAAAATATTAATAACATCAATGTCAATACTGGAAGTAATTAAGGTAATCTTAAAATTGTAGTAAAGATGAAATACAGAATGTAATTTACATACAATTTAAAACATTCATTTTCAAATTGATTTAACAATTATATAATTTAATTTTGTACACTTATCACAATCCAAAATAAGTTAAACTGTTCCGTTGAAAATATTACGTAAATATCCCATTTACACTTACTTTGTCACATCTATCTCTTACGTAAACTAAACTTTTAAATTAATTGTTTAATTATAAGGTTCTTTTATTTATATAATTTTACATACTATTTTGAAATGGATTTGTGCTCGGTTTTAGGCCTATTAACTCAGTGTATGAGTACATTAATTCACACACATTCAATGATGACGGGCTTTCTGCGCACTGTACGAGTATAAAATATTCATTCCAAGAAGCATCATCCATAAGAAACACAGGCAAAAATCAAGCTTATTCCATATTTTTTAGTGTAATCTATTTCATAAAAAGAATATATGCACTTTTTATGTCTTTCCTCTCTGTTAAAATTGATAGAATATAAAATGTTTTATTTTATAAAGTAATTGTCTTGAACATGAATGGAACTAAAATTTTTTCAACTAAATTTAAATCTTTATAATCTTATAAAAAATGAATAATATTGTTTCTTTAAAAACAGTACAGTGTTCTTTTACACTTGTTTGTTCTAAAAGTCAAACAGACAGCAATGCGCTCAGTCAGGAAAGGTCCCACTAAATGAGGTACAAACAAGAGAATGATCAATCTGGAAAGACAAAGGACTTTAACGAAAACTATTAGTCAGAGTAAACCTTCGGGGAAATGTTGTGACCCTATCAACATTTCAACATTGTTTGTTCTAAAAGTCAAATAGACAGCAATGCGCTCAGTCACTAAAGGTCCCACCTAAATCAGGTACAAACAAGAGAATGATCAATCTGGAAGGACAAAGAACTTTAAGGAAAGATATTAGTCAGAGTAAACCCTCGGGAAAGTGTTTTGCTCCTTTCAAAATGTCCGCATTGTTTGTTCTAAAAGTTAAACAGACAGCAATGCGCTCAGTCATGAAATTTCCCTCCTAAATGAGGTACAAATAAGAGAATGATCAATCCGGAAGGACAAAGGACTTTAAGGAAAGCTATTAGTCAGAGTAAACCCTCGGGGAAGTGTTGTGCTCCTTTCAACATTTCTACATTGTATGATTTCCTCTCAGAACATTTTCCCACCAGTCAACTAAAAATACTCCTTTATGCCTAAACATACATTATTTTATCTAAAATATTTAAATGTTTTTATTGGTTTTCAATTTATTTACTAAATTAAACATAAGTCATAGAAAGAAAATATGCATAACTTGGTTAGCAAATTAATAAAAGGATTTTTCTTTCAACATGAAAGTTTCTAAAAAAGTAATTTAATTTTGAAAATAATTCTTTTAATAACAATGAAAAACAACATTTCCTAACAACGTCTAACCGGACAAATAATACCAAAATTAATAAGTACAATTTTTAAATAGATCCCGTTCTCTATAAAAGGGGACATAGGTTCAATAAAATTTACACATTTTCCCTTCCCAATTTTAAGTAATAAAGGTGTTATCTAACCATTGTATATTTGATAAACATCACAAATTTAAACTGTGTTGTAAACCTGTTTCGTTAAATACGGATATTTAACAAGATAGTTCTAATAATACTTCCTAATTTACTGAAATGTTATATTCATTCAGTTTTATTTATTTTTATGCAACAACATTAATAATAATAAATTAATATTAAAATGTATTTGTTATATGTAATCCAAATGTAATACAAAATACTATCGACAAATGAGTAATTAAAAGTCAACAAATTGTTTTTAACCTCCGTAAACCTAAAATTCGAGTGTACTAAACTGTTAAAGACAGAATAGAGTGGTGTGATGCTGTAACCTAGTTACTAAGGGAACTAAGTTGTTTTTATTTTAAGGGAAGAGGTAGTGGTAGGTAGTATTCTCATACTTAAATGGCGTCTCTTCAATCGTTGTACTCACCTCATAAATTCAAGAGCTAGAGGGTTAGGTTAGTGGCTTTATCTTCTCATCTATAACAAGCATGGTCCGGATAATTTTTTTTTTTTTTTTTTTTTTTTTTGCTCAAAGGATTTTAAATTTTGTGGAAGGTTTTCGACCCAAGATATCGATTGGAACCAGTCCTAAACCAGAAAAAAATTTGATTTCTGCCATGTAGGCTGCTAGACATCCTGTGATACTGACTTATAGCAGAAAAAACAATATGGAACCATTATTGCAGCTGATGTGATGAGAGGACAACCCACTTTAACAAAAAAACAGCTGATCTAAATTATTTGTCCGTTTTTATTATCTTTGTGCGGGTTCTTTTTCTAAATTAGTTGTATTTTTTATGGAAATAAGCGTGTTTTTAAAACGTTATTAGTGTGTTCAACTGTGTCGTTTTCCTGTGTTTTGCTATAGTTACTTAGCAGTATAAGGTTATTTATTTTGCATTCTGAAGAATATTGTTAACTCTTAAAAAATAAGCGTTGTTTACTGCATTAACTCACCATAACTCTGATATCTTTTCAGAGCGAAGCTCAGTTTCCCGGTACTGGAAAATAACACAAGGTTAGACCTGTCAGTAACCGGAAAATTGCACAAACTTGACATAGTCCTGATAACCTGTAGTTCACTTATTTACCTGACTCTTACCGTGGCATAAATGGCAAATATCTCCAGTTAAATGTCAATTGACCTTACCTAGTAAGAAATACCAGACTAACTACATTCATTTGCAGATAAGATATATACAGTATAATGATAAATACCTAATATAATAAATAATATACACATTTTTGTATTTGATTATAACTCATTTCGTAAAATCATAAAATATATAGTTTGTTTGTATCACGTATACCAACGTCAAAAGTATTTCAGTTTATAGAATTTATTTTTTTAAATTTTCCGTATTTTAATATTTTTAATATAATTATTCTTCTTTAAATATGACATGTAAGAAATGAATTGCAATATAAATCCAATATAGCTTAATCTGGATTTTTACAGTATGCAATATGTGCTTTCCTCATGTCTATTTGAATGTACCTTATATTTTATGGAAAATAATTTCAAACAGTAAGCTCATTTCGACAGAATTTAGGTTATTAAAATATGAACTTTGATATTTTCGGTTACAAAAATAGCCTATATATTTAATTTGGTTCGTAAAGGTAACTTAAGATGAGTAAAAGCTCTATTTGACTCCTATAATTTTGTTTAATGCTGTTGATCAATAAGGCTAACTTATCTGATTAGCTTCCAGGGTTTTCTTTACTATGTCTACATTGTTCCCTTTTTTCAAACATAACCATAAAAAAATACATATTTCGTCTCGAGTAATTTTCCTACGCAAGGGTCTATTAGTTCATTTAACAATCATAACATTGTTGAGAGAGATCGGTAATTGTAAGAATAACTTTTATTGTTTTAATTGTCTTTTAAAATATAATAATTGTTTCCATTGCTGATCATTTACATTTATTACTCAAGAATTAATAATCACTTTAGAACCATATAAAAATAATTAAAGTTAAAGTAGTAAAATTGTGGGAAAACGATGAACAAAAGAACCTGGATGTGGTAACCTAACTTCGTAGATTAGGTTAGGTTATGTTAGGTTACAAGTCACATATTCCAAATCTCGACTTATATATATAATTTTAATCGTAATAATAACAAGAAGCTTAAGGTTAGGAAGTTAATGTTACGATGTAACCTTCCCTAAGAACAACAAGTTTAGATTGTTATTAGAGTTGTAAAATCATCCGTATCGTATTTGAGGTGACCGCATACGGCAGTCATAATTCATATCATTGCAGACAAACATTTTAAAATTAAATTTTATTTGGTTTTTAGTTTAACTGTTGACTATTTCTAATATAAATTTCAAATAATAAAAGGTATCACCAAAAAATTATGAAATAATTAACTTTATTGGGTTTTTTAACACATCGTTTATTTATATCGTAAAATAAACTGTACTATCATAGTAAAATAAAGGTTCCCTACCAAAGATTGTGGTGCGAATTCACAAGGCCCATGGGTACAAAGATAAAAAACCCGGGAGCCAGCTAAATATTGTTTATTAAAAATGAATTGAAACTAAACAAGAACAGCATAAAGGGAATTTGATAAATATTACAGACCAAAATTAAACTGTTGCCCGTTTGTAAACAGTTAAAAATATTCTATATTCCTAACAAAACTTAACTACACCCTGACATACATATCAATAATAAATTATTTGACAAATAACAAATATACATGAATTAACAGTAACAATAATACGAACACTAAACAAATAAATATAGAGGTAACAACAAAATATTAAAAACTACGAATTAAAATTAAGTGACGCAGCTGAAACTACGGGGCCTCGGAAACTAAAATACGCAGCTTAGCCAATTTCGAAAAATCAAAAATAAAACCAAAATTGTTTAATTTTATAACTTTACGGAATCCTGCTGGTGAGACAGGGTGGCTCCTAACGGGAAATTTGAAAACATAATGGGATTTAAAGCCCTCGAGAATCACGTTAAATTAAAACCTTAAGCCAACAATAAAATAAAGGGGGATATATAAAAAAAAAAAACTAATTAAAACAAAAACTATGTTTATAATTCTCAACAACCCCTTCCCACACAAAACTAAGTCCCAGAGTCCCCACACATAACTTGAAAACTCTACAACAAGTTCAAAGGGTATCGCAGTCCAAACAAATAACTTGTAACAGCTAATTTATGGCCGAGTAGGGTGAAATAATCGTAATTAGGTCACTTGTACGTAGAAGCCTTCTGCCTGGAGAATCGAATCAAAGCCACAGTGAGGTAGAGGGGTGTAGGTGGCTGCTCCCTATAGGCCACAAAGAAGCCTAGGTAGTCGGCCCAGCCCGAAGGTCCTCCACTGCGTCGTCGAAGACGTCATAGTGGACAGGCAATGCAGGTGACGGTCCTACCTTTCCTGGACACTGGAGCCGAAGACCAAAAGAAATCAGCCACCCATGAATACGATGGAAGCTGGAATACTCCATGAAATAAAGAAGACGAGAAAGATGACAACGACACACAAACGAAAACCTACGTAGAAGAAGTAGATGCCATGATTGAGACGATGGTTAATGTGTAAAAGGCAAAAGGTACAATTGATCTTAACTGTAACAGAATTAATATATAACATAGAATAACTTTATTAATTCCAATGACAAGATTTTTGTAATGTTGGCAGATTTTCATTACATTTTTGTTGAATAGTTGACTAATACTAGCTTCACTAGCTATGTTGAATAGTTGACTAATACTAGCTTCACTAGCTATGTTGAATAGTTGACTAATACTAGCTTCACTAGCTATGTTAAATAGTTGACTAATACTAGCTTCACTAGCTATGTTGAAGAGTTAACTAATACTAGCTTCACTAGCTATGTTGAATAGTTGACTAATACTAGCTTCACTAGCTATGTTGAAGAGTTAACTAATACTAGCTTCACTAGCTATGTTGAATAGTTGACTGATACTAGCTTCACTAGCTATGTTGAATAGTTTACTAATACTAGCTTCACTAGCTGTGTTGAATAGTTGACTAATACTAGCTTCACTAGCTATGTTGAATTCAATTCAATTTATTTTCGCAAGCGCAAATACACATTGCTGCAGTGCACATATAAACCATCTAGCTATATGCTAGTTGATGGAAAATATATATTACTAGATAATGTTTTTATTATATAATATTCAATATGAAATTATAAATGAGAAAAACTTACTCAGTATTAATCAGTATAACCAAAAAATAAGACAACTATCTTATTTGATACAATATAAATATAAATAATAATAAATTAATTTAAGAATTATGGGGATATTTTTCATCTTAACAGAGAGAGTGGTAAAGCTATCTTTATGAATATACAGTGTATATTATTTATTAACAAGCAATGAACCAGAATATTTTTCAAGAATGCTCCTGACATTCTAGAGGGCTCGACGGGACAGTACCTTAGAATTCCTAACATGCAGTTTAATAGACAATGGAGAGAAACCTGCTCAAATTCCGTATTTCTAATGGCTTGAGTACGCCGTTACGGACATGCTTGTTAGTTTTTGTTTATCATCCTCAGCCGACAGTCCAACCCAAATATGCAGGAACACTCTCTATTACAGGTAAAATGTGGCCCAATATATTAACTTTATGCTTTCGATATTAAATATTATTGCCAATATGTAACTATTTTATACAATAAAACTATCAACTACATATTAATCTATTAACAAATATAAAATAAAACAAATAATAACAAACCATAAATACCCTTACAAGTAAACAATCATAAATAAACTATAAAAACTTAACATTGAACAAATCTTAACAATATGTCTATTGTATATATATATATATTCTAAAAAACAACAACAGTTCAGACATTTAACAAAATAGGCCTATAAGTGGTAAATACAAAATTATCTCATATAGTGCGATGCAAATCAAACCAATACTATAAATCGAAGGTTTGAAAGATCGTAAGTAGATGGAAAATATTACAATCGACTATTCTTTTCTCTTGTTATTTAACTCTAATCTAATTGCCTTTCTGCTTGGATCTACATAACCTCCCAAAATCTGATATAAACAGTGAATAAATATTTCTTCATATATAATATGAGGAATTATTATTAAATCCTATTAAAATATAGCACTCGGGCTATCACAACAATGTTTACCAATAAAAATGTATTACTAAAAAAAAAGAATATGAATATTACATTATTTGCATTTTCTCAAAAGAATACCATGACATTTCTAGGCCTATTTAGTTAAATAATAGTTTTCAATTTAGGCTTTAATTGAGATTTAGTTGGAATATTTTGTAGTTCCATAGGCAGTGAATTAATTAAATTTGGTATCCTGTGTTCTGGGACTGCTCTGCCATATTTATTTGTATGCATAAGAACATTAGAGTTCCTATGTCTCAGACCATAAGGAATATCATTTAGAGTTCTAAGTTCTTCTCTAAAATAGTTATTTAAAGTATCTGTGAACCTAGCCAAGGATTTAAAAGACATTATTGATAACAGTTCCCTAGGTATATTATTAAAAAGTACTTTAACAATTCTTTCTATTAGGTTAATTAGAGGATTTAAAATGTAATCTGAAGTCAAATAAAAAAGTGTAATACCATAATGAAATAAACTTTGAATTAGTGAAAAATATATTACTCTCTTTACATTGATGGGAAAATAGTACTGTAACTGTTCACATTTAAATAGTGCAATTCTAAGAATGTTACATAAATGAGATACATGAGTTTTGAATCTCATGTCACTGTCTAAATGAATACTAAGGTGTTTTATTGTTCTACTGACTTACAGAGGTGGACAGTTACAAGTTGTATTATCAATAGGCTTAAGACATTTCCTATCATGACATACAAGTCCCAGAACAAAGTATGTATCTATTCTAGGATTCTTGAATACAATAACCTTAGTTTTTTGGTTATTGTATTCAATAACCAAAAATGTAATGAAACCCAGTTTTACATTTACCGCAAGATACATAGTCACCATCTTTCGGTTACTATGACATACATCCTGAGCACTGCATTGTGAAATATTGTGATCATTCACTGTTAATGGATAATCACCAATTATTTAAATAAATATTATTTGTATCTTGTATGCTCTGATATATTTTATTAGTTGTTTATCCACAGCAAATGTGACCTTTTGTAGCCTAAGTATGTAACATAACCTAGAAGGCCCAAAACCCAATGATTTAATAAATACATTTGTAAACAATATCAAAGTTTATCTGTTTAACATGATCATTATAACTCACATGTCCATATTTGTAAATAAATTTAATTAATAGAAATAAAATTCATTATTATGAAGATAAACATGTAGACACTGTGTGACAACAATCACTCTCTAGCAACTGCTTCTTCTTCTTTTTTAAATAATACTAGCTTCACTAGCTATGTTGAATAGTTGACTCATACTAGCTTCACTAGCTATGTTGAATAGTTGACTAATACTAGCTTCACTAGCTATGTTGAATAGTTGACTCATACTAGCTTCACTAGCTATGTTGAATAGTTGAATAATACTAGCTTCACTAGCTATGTTGAATAGTTGACTAATACTAGCTTCACTAGCTATGTTGAATAGTTGACTAATACTAGCTTCACTAGCTATGTTGAATAGTTGACTAATACTTGCTTCACTAGCTATGTTGAATAGTTGACTAATACTAGCTTCACTAGCTATGTTGAATAGTTGACTAATACTAGCTTCACTAGCTATGTTGAATAGTTGACTAATACTAGCTTCACTAGCTATGTTGAATAGTTGACTAATACTAGCTTCACTAGCTATGTTGAAAAGTTGACTAATACTAGCTTCACTAGCTATGTTGAAGAGTTGACTAATACTAGCTTCACTAGCTATGTTGAATAGTTGACTAATACTAGCTTCACTAGCTATGTTGAATAGTTGACTAATACTAGCTTCACTAGCTATGTTGAATAGTTGACTAATACTAGCTTCACTAGCTATGTTGAAGAGTTGACTAATACTAGATTCACTAGCTATGTTGAATAGTTGACTAATACTAGATTCACTAGCTATGTTGAATAGTTGACTAATACTAGATTCACTAGCTACGTTAAATAGTTGACTAATACTAGCTTCACTATATATGTTGAATAGTTGACTAATACTAGCTTCACTAGCTATGTTGAATAGTTGACTAATAATAGATTCACTAGCTATGTTGAATAGTTGACTAATACTAGCTTCACTAGCTATGTTAAATAGTTGACTAATACTAGCTTCACTAGCTATGTTAAATAGTTGACTAATACTAGATTCACTAGCTATGTTGAATAGATGACTAATACTAGATTCACTAGCTATGTTGAATAGATGACTAACACTAGATTCACTAAATATGTTGAATAGATGACTAATACTAGCTTCACTAGATATGTTGAATAGATGACTAATACTAGCTTCACTAGATATGTTGAATAGTTGACTAATACTAGCTTCACTAGCTATGTTGAATAGTTGACTAATACTAGCTTCACTAGCTATGTTGAATAGTTGACTAATACTAGCTTCACTTTATATGTTGAATAGTTGACTAATACTAGCTTCACTAGCTATGTTGAATAGTTGACTAATACTAGCTTCACTAGCTATGTTGAATAGTTGACTAATACTTGCTTCACTAGATATGTTGAATAGTTGACTAATACTAGCTTCACTAGCTATGTTGAATAGTTGACTAATACTAGCTTCACTAGCTATGTTGAATAGTTGACTAATACTAGCTTCACTAGCTATGTTGAATAGTTGACTAATACTAGCTTCACTAGCTATGTTGAAGAGTTAACTAATACTAGCTTCACTAGCTATGTTGAATAGTTGACTAATACTAGCTTCACTAGCTATGTTAAATAGTTGACTAATACTAGATTCACTAGCTATGTTGAATAGTTGACTAATACTAGCTTCACTATATATGTTGAATAGTTGACTAATACTAGCTTCACTAGCTATGTTGAATAGTTGACTAATACTAGCTTCACTAGCTATGTTGAATAGTTGACTAATACTAGCTTCACTAGCTATGTTGAATAGTTGACTAATACTAGCTTCACTAGCTATGTTGAATAGATGACTAATACTAGATTCACTAGCTATGTTGAATAGTTGACTAATACTAGCTTCACTAGATATGTTGAATAGATGACTAATACTAGCTTCACTAGCTATGTTGAAGAGTTGACTAATACTAGCTTCACTAGCTATGTTGAATAGTTGACTAATACTAGCTTCACTAGCTATGTTGAATAGTTGACTAATACTAGCTTCCCTAGCTATGTTGAATAGTTGACTAATACTAGCTTCACTATCTATGTTGAATAGTTGACTAATACTAGCTTCACTAGCTATGTTGAATAGTTGACTAATACTAGCTTCACTAGCTATGTTGAATAGTTGACTAATACTAGCTTCACTAGCTATGTTGAATAGTTGACTAATACTAGCTTCACTAGCTATGTTGAATAGTTGACTAATACTAGCTTCACTAGCTATGTTGAATAGTTGACTAATACTAGCTTCACTAGCTATGTTGAATAGTTGACTAATACTAGCTTCACTAGCTATGTTGAATAGTTGACTAATACTAGCTTCACTAGCTATGTTGAATAGTTGACTAATACTAGCTTCACTAGCTATGTTGAATAGTTGACTAATACTAGCTTCACTAGCTACGTTGAATAGTTGACTAATACTAGCTTCACTAGCTATGTTGAAGAGTTGACTAATACTAGCTTCACTAGCTACGTTGAATAGTTGACTAATACTTGCTTCACTAGCTATGTTGAATAGTTGACTAATACTAGCTTCACTAGATATGTTGAATAGTTGACGAATACTAGCTTCACTAGATATGTTGAATAGTTGATTAATACTAGCTTCACTAGCTATGTTGAATAGTTGACTAATACTAGCTTCACTAGCTATGTTGAATAGTTGACTAATACTAGCTTTACTTGCTATGTTGATTAGTTAACTAATACTAGCTTCACTAGCTATGTTGAATAGTTGACTAATACTAGATTCGCTAGCTATGTTAAATATTTGACTAATACTAGCTTCACTAGATATGTTGAATAGTTGACTAATACTAGCTTCACTAGCTATGTTGAATAGTTGACTAATACTAGCTTCACTAGCTATGTTGAAGAGTTGACTAATACTAGCTTCACTAGCTATGTTGAAGAGTTTACTAATACTAGCTTCACTAGCTATGTTGAATAGTTGACTAATACTAGCTTCACTAGCTAAGTTGAATAGTTGACTAATACTAGCTTCACTAGCTATGTTGAATAGTTGACTAATACTAGCTTCACTAGCTATGTTGAAGAGTTAACTAATACTAGCTTCACTAGCTATGTTGAATAGTTGACTGATACTAGCTTCACTAGCTATGTTGAATAGTTTACTAATACTAGCTTCACTAGCTGTGTTGAAGAGTTAACTAATATTAGCTTCACTAGCTATGTTGAATAGTTGACTAATACTAGCTTCTCTAGCTATGTAGAATAGTTGACTAATATAGCATCACTAGCTATGTTGAAAGTATACTTGTTAAGATAACACTAATCTTCCTCAAATAAAATTAAAAGCCTGTATTCATAAAGCATTTTATAAATATTTTATGCTGCATTGTGATAATGATGTTTTTATTTAATCACACCAAAGTTTTACAACCAAAAAAGAACTATATATGAGCTATGTTGGAACGAATTAAATAAACATCACTTAACTCAAACAGCTTGAACACAGAAAATCATTAATTCCCAATTAAAGCATTTTTGTGAATTCATTAATTCTGTCTCATTGAGAAAAACAATTCAAGTACAAATGTAGATTTACAAACAGCGCTCACATGACAGCTTTTAAATCAAACTTTATAATTACATTTCAACGACAAAGGGATGCAATCCGAGAAAAGGTATATCCAAAGCAAACATTTGTGTGGCCATGGTCAGTTTTGAATAATTATGTTCGTGTTTGGCCTTCAGATACTGTGGACTTTGATCTGTTTTACGTAAACTGTCATTTCACAGGTCTCTACAGTTATGAGGTTTTTATAATCTCTGCTTTTCATTATATTAAATTATTGTTAGACAAAACGTATTTAAATAAACAAAAGTGTTCATTATAACGCTTGACAAAACTTGTTTGTTAGATATTAAATATGGAAAAAGTTCAAAATAAAATAAAAATAGGTACTATGGTCTTTTTTGATACGTACAATCGAATAAAAATCATTATTTTACTAAAATAACTGTTTTTAATATGAAATTTTGTTTTTATAATCACATTTATAATGAGTGTAGTTAAATATACTTTTATAAAGATACTAAAGGCATATCAGTAATACAAAAATTTGAATACAAATAAATTAAGAACTAGTGTTTAACTTAAACACAGTAAATAAAATGCTAAAAAGCCTTAGTTATATAAAACTTGTATGAATTAACTTTTTCTAGTAGTATATCAATTATTGTCTACATACAACGTAAAATAATTAAAACATATATTGTTATTCCATATACTCTAGGAGCTCTTACGGCGCTTTTCCAAAAAAAAACCTAATTACTAGCTTACATAATAGTAATTTATATAAACTATGAGATGTAACATGAAATATCTATCAAAATAATTAAATCAATGAATAATTAAATAATAGTTTGAAGTTAATTGTTAACAGAATTGTAGTTTCTCCTGTTGATTTAGTTTGGTAAAATTTCAATTTTAACTTTGATAGCAGACATTTCTAACATAAACCTAAGCAGTTCAAACGTCAATAGTAGAAACCTCAAAATATGCTTTTTATTATGAAACTAAGGAAAACAATAAAGAATGAAACAAACTGTTAAACATTTTAAACAAAAATAAAATAAAATTATTTTTTGGTTTGGCTGTATGAAACATATGTAAAACTGTTTGAAAAGGACAAATACTGACTTGTGCTGATGACTAGTGAACTACTGAAATAATTAGTCTAATTGGTGAATTATTGAAAAGAAAATTTTCAAGATAGAAATCAAAACCTCACTAAATGTTTTGAAATCTGTGCTAATTATGTTTTGAAAATGACTTAAATTTATTTATAAAACATTTTTAATTTACTTAGACATTTAAGATTTATTGCTTTGACATTTTACAGATATTAAGGACTCATAGGGTCACTAAACTGTCATAGGCTTGGTACGTTAATATCGAAAAGTCTATAATCAGACTGTAACCGTACATAATAATTTAGTGCGTAAATAACCAACGATTAAAGGCTGGATAACGTTTGTCAATGAATTTGGAAATTACAAGACAATTGTGCTGTTGTAAAAGTGATAAAAGTCGAGGAAGCACGTTCCAGGCAATTAATTGTCCTTTTTTATTAATAATAATATATTTGGTGTATCTTGAACCTTTTAACTAGAGCCAAACAACGAACATTGGACTTGGCATTCCAAAGTAGAAATACTGGTAGGTAACTTTAATAGAATTTTATTTTAAAAAACTATTTTAAATATCAATCACTTTTACAACATTAATTTACTTTAAATAAAACTAAATTAAATACAAGAGTAACAATTAAAAAGATATCTTATAAAGGCCAAAACAAAAATGAATGCTTGCATAAAGACTTTGTTTAATTTATGAAGTTGAGGCTGATAAAATATCTCTTACAGCCTACCACACAGTGATACCCAACATGAGGGAGAAGGCTGAGAATAAATTTAAATAACTTTTAATCTTTTTCTTTTATAATATCAAGGTATATCATGTTAATATCGATACTTGCAAATAAATACATTTTGTAAATATAACTTATATAATTATTTATCTGTTAAAATATGTTGTACCTTTTAAGCTAAGCAACTTACCTGTAAGCAACGGAAATAATGAGGTGATTAATATTATTTGTTAGTGACAAACTACGTCTATGTACTAGTTTCAATTATAAATATGGAAAACTGTGAATTATGAAATGGGACAATCTCTTATTGCCCCGTGGATAATATTTCCATATATTTGAATAATTTTGAAGACACGTGGGAATCAACTTTGATTACAAAGTGTTCATTCGTGATGAGTGACACAGAATGGAAACATTGCTCGTCATTTATATGTGACACCGCTGACCTGATGACATATGCCACTCCTTATGAAAATCTGAAATAGAAATTGTTTCATGAATGTTAATTATTTGATAATTACTTTTATATGTATATAATTACAAATTTTAATATTTGCATATATATTATTCGAACAAAATATAATCTGTATTTAAATTAAGAATACTTGTATTTAAATTATCACGTTATTTTGATCGTAGTATAATAAGTTAATGCATTAAATAAACAAATAAAGAAAACATTAACGTAACGTCCATAAAACAACTAACACGCTAAATTATGCAATGTGTTTGTTTAAAAATAACATTTCATTGAAAAAGAGGTAATATCGTAAGACTAGATGTAGATAGATGTTCCAATAAAATGAACAGCTTTAACAAAATATTTTTAATATTTATTTATTGCATCTGTGGGCACTAGTGGTTGAGTGCTGTCATCCAGCTACTTTGGATCAAACTATTGAGGAGATTTTAGATTATACTGACACGGCGTCCGTTCAATGGTTGCCATCGACGTGGACACTACAGAGATTAATGGTGTGTCCATGTTGGATAGTAGTCAAGTTTCAGATGATGTGTAGGGAAGAGAACTGAGAGTCAAGCTTGACAATTAGCTGAAAATTATACCAACATTATGTGTATCAGATTCCACGTTAAGCTTTATGTCCCTTAGTTGCCCTGGTTATTGGGCTATTAATAAATAGCTCTTTTGGACTCCAGTGGAATATTCACTGGAATATGAACACTGTTACGTAGTGTTAGTAACAATGACTACATTCGTTCATCTACATTCATCACACTCATTCGCTCCTCATATTTGCCCATATCTTGACGATCGGCGTTTTCGTAATTAATAGTAATCTTTCTACCATATTTATTATGAAAGGAGTCTTCTAAAATTATGTATAGGTATACTTAGAATGTCCATTTAAGAAAGTTAATTACAAATAGCAATAATACTAATATTTGTAAACGGATAAAAGTTACAGGAAGAGATAAAAAATATGATAGCTTTGACTGTGGGGTTTCATAACAACGTTGTCACAAAAAAGGGAAAAATTCTCTAAAATATAGATTTTAATTTAAAACTGCTCGTTATTTTTATTTATTTATTATTTTTTTTTTTACTGTGAATAAAACAAAATAAAAATTAATGGGTTGGTATTAAATAGTTCCAGAAAACGAGGGCTGATTTACAATACATATACTTTATTTAAGTATTTTAAAATTACCTAGAATGATATGTTTACTGTTATGTTTTGAACACGTTTAAAAGTTTACTGATTAAAGTTTTTTAATATACTTAGAATCAAAAAGTGAAAATGTTCATAGAACAAAAGCAAAAACATAAAAATAAAGAAATTGGCAAAAATATTATTTTAATTGATATTTAAAATGTTTGAAAACAAATATTAATTTCCTTATTTAAAACGAACATTGAACTTCAGAAAGTAATAATGACCTAAAAGCTTTGCCAAAAGTTATTTTGCTAAAGTTGATGCTCTTCAAGTGATAAATCGACTGCCTTACGCTTGATTTAATCATATGAAAAGCTTCATCATTATAAATACTCTAATCTCAATTAACATCTATTTCCACTTTAATTGATCAAATTTGTAACTGTTGTAATAATCCTTTAATTAAAATGAGGTATATAATTTACAACCTTGCCATTCATTAAGTCGCTAATTATTATTCTGACCACTTTACACATGTATACATTTCTATGGAACACAAGTAAATTAAAACTATATTGAAACAATAAAATATGATTTGCAAATGTTTTTATAAATAAAGGCAGTTCTTAACTATACTTTTAAAAAAAGCTTAAATAGATATTTAAAATCAAAGGAACAAATATTCCTCTGAAAATTTGATGACTTGTTGTCAATGTAAAATCTAGTTATGCTATAAATAATTAATGTGGCTAATACTTGTGTTTTTTTGTTGTTTGTTTGTACAATTAATATAAAATAAATATTTAATATATAGTTTTGTGTTTTAAGTAACGTTTGTGAAAACACCTTTCGCACATCCATTTCAATCAACTATTTTGTTTGACCTTGAGCACTTTTTAAAGTTTGTAACTCCACTAAGAGGACCTTTAGGAAATTCTGAGATATATCTCGAGAAGACTGCATAGCTCAATCAATTTTCGAAAAGTAATTCGAGCAATGGTCATACCACTGATTCTTCGTCAGCGGATACCCCCACACATTAATCTGACCATTTGTCTACTGTGCATCTCTAAGTTCCTTGTTACACTTACTGTTTTGTAAGATATTATCTATGTCAACACTCTAGGTAAGCCCACGCATCTTTACTTGTAGGGAATTGCTTATTAAAGGAGCTATTTCTGATTGGCATTGCCATTATAGGGCAATTCAACTGAGTAGTAACTTAAGGAGCAGAAGAAGGAAGAATTTAGAAATATGGTAAAAAAGGAGTTACCCAGAACAGAGGTAGGGGAGCTGGAAGAGGAATGGAATCGGTTCAAGGACACAATAGTAAAGGCAGCCGAAAAGGTATGTGGGAGAACAAAGGGGAAAAGAAGAGAAAAACAAACAAGTTGGTGGAATGAAGAGACAATTAAAGGAGTAAAAGAGAAGAACAAAGCATGGAGGAAGTGGTGGAAAACCAGAGCACAAGAAGACAAAGATGAATATTTGGCAAAGAAGAGAGAATGCAGAAGAATAATAAAGGACGCAAAGGACAAGGAATGGGAGAACTTCACGAAAAAGTTAGAGGAAGACTTAGGACAAAACAAAAAGATGTTCTATAGTATGATGAGGAACAAAAAGGGAGTGACCGAAAGTGCCAAAACAATGCAAAATGAAAATGGAGTCATGGTGGAAGGAGTGGAAATGAAAAAGTTGTGGAAAAGGTATTTCCAAACACTGTTGAATGAAAACTATGAGGAAGAAGAGGAAGACGAAAATGAGGAGCAATGGGAGAGAGGGGAAGAGATAAGTTGGAGGGAAATAGAAAAGGCGGTGAAAGAGATGAAAAGTGGGAAATCCCCAGGACCAGATGAAGTATCATCAGATATGGTAAAGGCTTTGGGAGCAGTGGGAGTACATTGGTTGAAGAGAGTCTTCACATGCGTATGGAGGGAAGGAAGAGTGCCTGACGACTGGGGGAAAGGTGAAATAATAACAATACACAAGAAGGGAAGTAGAAGACTATGCAAGAACTATAGGGGAGTAACATTAATAAGCCATGTTGCCAAAATATTTGAAAAAATAATTTTTAACAGGATTAAGGACGTGATAGAGGACCAGATAGGGGAGGAACAACATGGGTTTAGGAAGGGAAGAAGTACAATCGACTTGATTTTTGCAGTGAGACAAATGGTTGAAAAGCACTGGGAGTTCAATAAAAAGTTAATACTGGTGTTTATAGATGTCGAGAAAGCCTACGATTCTGTTAAGAGAAAAAGTATATGGGAGAGTATGGAAAAAATAGGAGTGACAGAAAATATGATGAAATGGGTTAAGGAATTGTATAGGGTGCACGAGTGCAGAGTTAGGACATGTGATGGTAATACAGAATGGTTCAAGGTAAAGAAAGGGCTGAAACAGGGGAGTGTTCTGTCTCCGATTCTTTTCAATGTAGTTATGGAGATAATGATGAGAGAAATTAAAGAGGAGACAAATGAAGAGATGAAGATAATGATGTTTGCTGACGATATTCTGATGTGGGGAGAAAACAGGGAGGAGATACAAGAACAACTGGACAAGTGGAGTAGGAAGATGAGGGAGAGAGGGCTGAGGATAAGCAAGGAAAAAAGTGAAGTAATGGTAGTAGGAAGGGACACAGTTTTGGAAGAAGATATATTGGTAGATGGAAGTATACTAAAAAAGGTAGATGATTTCAAATACCTTGGAACGATGGTGTCAAGTGATGGAAGAATGGAACAGGAAATAAATGCCAGATTAGGAATGGGAGCGGGATTCTTCCGGACGGTGAAACACCTAGTATGGGACAAAGAGGTACCAAGGAGGGCCAAGGTAATGATGTTCAAGAATTACTATAGGCCTATAATTACTTATGCGGCAGAGACATGGCGGATGTCAGAAAGGGAGTGGAGTAGAGTACAGGCAGGGGAAATGAGGTTCTTGAGAGCAATAAAGGGAAGAACTCGAAGAGATAGAATTAGGAATAGTGAGATAAGGAAGGATGTAGTGGAGGAGAGTATAAGAGAAAGAGTGGAACAAGCAAGGTTGAGGTGGTATGGTCACGTAAAAAGGATGAGTGTAGAGAGGTTGCCGAGGAAGATGGAGGAATGGGAAATGGAGGGAAGGAGGCCCAGAGGAAGACCACGAAGAAGATGGCTGGATGGAGTGAGGACAGACGTGGAAAAGAGAGGGAGTGTGTGGGGGGAAGTGGTGAGAGAGGAGATGTGGAGGGACAGGAGAAGATGGAGAGGCTTGGTGACAACCCAGACCCAGGATTGACTGGAACGGGACCGGATAAGTAAGTAAGTAAGTAACTTAAGTGTCTGATAAGTGTTATCATATTGTGCAGTGAGGGTAGTTTCAGCAAGCTTATGAATAGGTTGTTACTACTCAAACAGTTGGTTAGTACCTTTACAATTCACACTTTAATGATTGCAAGCCCAAGCTTCTTCTCTTTGTTGTATTTTTAAGAGGATTTTAATAGTTAAAATACGTAAAATCAAACACCCTATAATATGTAGGACTTCGAATTTTTTGAAACTAGTACGAGTAGCTATACACCAGTTTTTTAGGGTGTTAATCAACCCGTGAAACCTTAAAGCGCTGAGAACGAAATTTTTCTAACTATTGGATGAATATTTTACTTCTATTCCGGTCGGCTTTAATTTTTTTAATTTTTTTTAAAGAAATCAGAGCAACATAAATTGTATTTTAAGAGCATCGCTTCATGCCGATAGATGCTTGTTTCAATGATCCAAACAAAGTAAATTATTGTAACTGATGAGTTATAAGGATTGAGTGAAAATAACACATTTACTCGTATTAAGCCTACTTCAATGAACGAGATAGCTGTTTGCAACTGTTTCTTAGTATGTAAAAAGACAAATGGAGGTCCGTTATCATCAGCTGTTTGGATGATGCAACTGATAAGTTGTATTTTTTCGGATATTAATTGTTTAAAGTAGGTAATTATTTTAATCTTGATAAATTTCCAGGTGGTCTGATACTACCACCTCACACCTGTTCTCCATCAAGATTCTACAACCAATAAAATTATGTTATTTATGTGGATAGACCCTTACTTCAGTAAAACTACTTTTCAATGAGCCAACTATGTTTCAAGAAAGTTTAAAAATTACTTTCTTCTTTAAAGTTTAAAATATGTTAAATTTGTCTTAAATAAATTGTTTGGTTATGAATTCCTTTTACTTCACAAACTAACTAATTAAAAATCAACATTTGTGCATTTGTAATTACACACTTTAATTAATTAAGGTTTAATAATATTTTAATTTGCTTTTAAAACAAGGTTTATTTCATAATGCAAATTTTGTAACTATTATTAAGATGGAAAATACTAGTTTATTTGCTTCTATAAAATTAAAACTGATAACAATTAACAACTTGTCACATATTTTTTAATGTTATACTGACTGACATATCATACTTAGGAAAATATTAACGATTTAATAATAAATTTGGTTTGTCATTTCCCTTAGCATATTATTTGCCTTTAAAGTACGTTAGATATTTTTAGTTGAATAATGTTATCATATTCAATTTATTAGGTTATACAGGGAGTGTGTACAGACAATTACTTGGAAACATGTAATGAAGTTGGATTTGTAGAGGGTTCAAATCACGTGCATTATTGTTGACTTTCTCGGAAGGTTTTAGAAATCCACCAACATTTTCTGTTGGTGTTTTCAATCAAGTGTGTTAAGCAGGGTGAAAGTTATTTCAAGTTGGTTTTTCCTTAAAGTAAAAATATACGTTTATATTTAGAAAGTGGATGATTTGGCAACTAAGTAATTTTTTGATGTCATACCCAAATTGTTTATATTTAGTGCTAAGGGCCTTTCAAGGTAATAGTATATTTTAATTTTGAAGAGTAATTTTAATGTAGGAGATGAAATTAAATAGCAAAGGCGTCCTCTAATCCTGCGGGTGGGGTGGCTCAGTAACTAAGCTTTAAACTGCGGAGGTTAAGGTTCGAATCCCCAACTGTGCTAACGGTCGTTACTTAACTCATTAAATAAAGTTCACGTAAAGGTATATAGACCCACTTGAACTCGCTAGTAGCTTTTGAATTACAAAAATTAACACTTAAATAATTTGACTCATGTCACACAACTGAATTTTATTAGTATATAAGTGAAGAGAGTACCTCGAGAATCATGATTGCTATCTGCGGTGTAAGTTGCGTTACCATCCCGAAACCTAGAGACCCGAAACCTAGAGACCCGAAACCTAGAGGCCCGAGACCCGAGACCTAGAGACCCGAGACCTAGAGACCCGAGACCTAGAGACCCGAGACCTAGAGACTCGAGACCTAGAGACCCGAGAACTAGAAGCCCGAGACCTAGAGACCCGAGACCTAGAGACCCGAGACCTAGAGACCCGAGACCTAGAGACCCGAGAACTAGAAGCCCGAGACCTAGAGACCTGAGACCCGAGACCTAGAGAATATGCGAAGATAATAATATTTTTACTTTATTATACTTACTTTGTATTATACTTATGGTGTTTTACTACAGGTTTCATTTGCTTTTAGTTTGTATCAACACACATTGCAAAGTAATGATAAACAGGTGTATTTAAATATTTTAAATTCAATTACTGAAGCTCTTGATCATAGAAATTATATTAAATACAGTTTTACATTAAATTGTTTATTGATATTACATCACAAACACGAGGATTATTGACATGTTTGATTAAAGCTTCAATCCCGTTTTTCAAATAGTACTGAATGTGTACACAATTTATGATGAAGTATACTTTGTAGATTTATAATAGTTGAACGATATAACAATGACTAATTAAAAAAATTACTTACAAATACGGATGTATTAATAATCTGTTTGTTGTGATATATGTCAGCAGAGATATTCCTTTTAAAAACTACACAATTCAATGACTTCCGCAAAGAATGCAAGAACTGGTGATATCATCACTTGAATATTTTAAAACTAACCATTAAATATAATAATAACAATATGTGTTTTATTGCAAACATTACAAAATTGAAATAACGCTTTTGAAGTATCGAAATAAAACTTTCCATCCAATCCATTACAATTTACCCTTTTTAAACATACATTTTCATTCACAAATTGAGATTCCTATCGCCAATTAAGTCTCCATAATGCCTCCCATAATGCCTCCGGTTTCAGTTTTAAAATTCAGTGGCTTCCCAATTAAACGCAAAGAACTCGTCTATGTTGTAAAATACTGGTTGGAGCAAACATTTTTAATGATTGTTCTTAAATGACCTGGCGTTGTAGCATTCATAATAAATGCTGGTAGCCTGTTAATTATACGAATGTGGTATCCTTGTGACTACCGATGTACGATGTCTAGTTTGGTATACTTCCCGGCTTCTCGTTTGATACGTATGGACATATATGCCTCTTGTAAGAGCAAATGTTAAAATACAAAATGTTGCTGTCTCTAAAATATAGATGCAAGACAATGTCAGCAGATTTAACTGTTTGAAGACTGGTCTGTATGACTTTCTATAGTGTAATTTGGCAACTATTCTTACTCCTTTTAATTCTAATTATTCTGGTTAGTTTTGTGTTGAAGCGTCCTCCCCACAAAGCCACCATATGAAAGATGAGGATAAATCAAACCATAGTAAGCTGTCATTAGTATCTGGTTTGGGCAAAATTTGGCTAAGTTTCTTAAAATATAAGTGGTGGATGACAGTTTTTTACTAAGACTTTCAATGTTAATATTCCAGTCATCCTGGATCGAGGTATATTCCAAGGAGTCTTCAATTTCAGTTTCATCTATATCGACTGTCAGACTTCCTTCAGAATTTGACGACCATAAACAAAATTTTGAAATTTATGTTGAGGTTGAGTTTTTGAAATTGTTGAATACAGTTTTTCAACTCCGTGAATGCCCAAATTTCAAGCTATTGGTTTGTAATTTCATTAAACTGCTGTAGCGATGTACCAGTATTCTGGAAGACACTGGAAAAACTATTGGACGGATTGACTGAAACATGTAAGTAGTAATAATCAATCATCTACGAGGCTAAAATGATTGATTTTAACAAACTACTAAGTTATGAATTGAAATGTAAGCTTCTACCAACAGGACTTCCTAATTGGCGTTTGAGATTTTTTTGTTTTGTAACACCAAATAACCAAAGAATGTTCATAATGTAACATAGGTAAAAATACAGATTTACTAAAAATAATATCGGTTACATATTTTGCGATTCAGATATATGTTATTTATTTATTAAATAACGAAAATAAGTAATTTATAAAAATACAAACCAAATCGGTACAGTGTTCAAAGTTGTTACTTTGATTTATTCACCATCATTAAATGTCTCAGTAACAATAAACATATTTTTTTAACAATTAAGCAAAAATAGAGAATATTCAGTAATATTTATTTTGTTAATTAGGTATTTTACGAAGTACTTCGTCATACATATATTTAATGTATTTTCAGAAAAGTTACAATTTCATTGTAATGTAGAATTCACATTGTGCACACTTTTATTATTGTGCACAATATTTCATGAGATAAGCTGCGTTTAAAAGTATCAAGACACAAAAAACACTTCAAAGAGTCAAACTTCCTTAACTACCATTATTGACATCTTTAATGTAAACCACCCTTTCTTTAAAGTTCCCCACAGATGGTTTTATTTAAAATATGAGATGTTTCATCGGATAGTACCAGAACGTATTAGGCAAACATATCAATTATTGAAGTTGCGTAGTATTAGTGTGTATTTAATTTTGCCCTTTTTCAACAACATTTTCATTAGTAGCAACAATACAGTTTATCTTATTTACTGTGTTAATTTTACTTTTATCTTTATAAATATATAATTCCAATGCGGTGAATTTAATAACCCTAACGATCTTCTATAAATGTCATACCATTATTGTTCCGTACTTAGTAATAGATATTGTACATATAGTTATTTGTAATTCATAATTAAGTAATTTAGTAGTTTGTTCCTCTTATCTGTTTTTATACTCTCTTAAGCATAAATTGTTATTCACATACTCATAACATATTCACCTGTTACAATATTGAAATTTAAATAATATTACTGGCCTCTATGTACATGCACTTGCCAAAAGTCAAATATCAGGTGACATTGTCTAACTCTTGTAACCGGTGGTGTGAACCCCGTCAACACGCTTCACCCGTATACCTAAAATTAAATCCCCAGTTGAACTCATGATGCTATGCAGAACGGTTCACTCGGATCTCACGTCGCGATTGCCGTGACCTCTCTTATAGTGTATAATTGTGGTTTCATTAGTCAGTGATCGTGATTTTTGTTTCTCAGTCTCTCTTCTCTCAATATACTCAGCATTTTATTCAAAGTAAACTCTAAACAGTGTTGTGTTGTGCTCCAAACTGACCGCTGGACAACATCGACATCCCAGGCCTGGTGGATCCATCTCTACGGTCATCTCAACTCTCATCTTCTCAGTTCTTCGCTTCAAGATATGCACTATTTCCTCTAAAGGTACAGTTGGTTCCTTTTTCATTACTTTCTACTTATAAAACGCATCTCCCTGTGATCGTTCGTGGTAACGTCTTTTGTAGTGTTTCCTCTACTTACGTGGATGTTAGTTGGTCCTCCGAAAAGGCACTAAGCTTTAAAATCTCTCAAAACGCCCTCAATACTAAATAGTTATGTTAAACTGGACTGCCACTAAACCAAACAACTATCCATTATACTCCATGTTATCTAACCAAGAATCACACTCATATTTTTTATACTGCATGAGATGAAATCATGAGACTGTAAACTTCCATCTTTCAATACTTATTGACAGTCAAGTGGCTGACATTTAGGTGGCAGCGTTCTTTTCTACCCTCCAAAACACCAAAGTGGAATCAATATTGCATAAACTGAGTGTTTATAAGTATTTAATTGTTATCGGATGACATAATTAGATTATATTTCTATTTAAATTACTATACGGAAGTAACTTAAATCAAGTTCTAAAGTAAACAAGACTAATAAAATATAGTTAAAGTACTTCTTTAAAACCTAAATATTTGGCTACGTTATACTGTACTTAATTCAATATATATTATAAGAAAAATAAGATATGAAGTAACGTATGATGGATTTTTAAATATCTTGAAAAATGTACGCATTACATTTTCAAACTATTGGCAGATATTTTATTTTAAAGTCGTACCCTCCAGATACACAATGGCAATATCAAATTACCTAACACAATTAAAAGCATAATACTTATCCTACTAATTTTAGGTTCATAAAATGTTATTTATTGACGTTTCTAATTCCCTTTATTAATTGATGGTATCCTTTTCAGGTTTTGTTAGGGAAGCTGGCTTTAAAAATACAAAATACATTTTCTTTTCTCCATATGCGATTTGACTTTAAGAGGGGAGTTCTTAGTCCAAACTATGCTTTCCAAAATGCAAGTGTTTTTTTTATTAAATATACCCAATATCAATTACTTTCCTTTTATTTTGATTCTCTTGAAAGAGACCATTTTTAGAGAAATATTCGCGTAGTACGTTTATTATATTTTAATTACGAGGGCTCGATTATCTAATAAAGTTTTCAAAGCTGGTAGATTTTCATTATATTTACAAAAAATATAATAATAACTCACGATTAAACCTTTTTAGCTATTTTACTATGAACATACTAATACAAATCAAACTAAAAAAGATTATCCGTTAAAAATCAATTCCACTAAAAATCACGTTTAAGTCTACATAGTGACTGACATCATACACAAAACTGTACAAATATATACCATCATGGGTGAACAGAATCTAATTCAACATTTGAAATTTCTATATAATTGACATATAGTTGATATATAGAAAGGGTTTTAATATTAACTGAGAAAGTTTTTGCTAACCGGAACCATTTTCAGTTTTAAATCATCCCTCTTTCAGTATTAATTAAAAATGATGAAAATGTCTCAGCATTACATTAAAGCTAATGAGAGTGAAATCTGAAAAAGGTTTTTTACGAAATTTTCAAAAACTGTTTGACTCTTATGGTATTCTTTAACGAGGAACGTTGTTCTGGCACTAATCATGATCCTGTAAGCAGATTGGAGATTAACAAGTTGTAAGTTGAACCGTCTCTTGTAAACGGTCTTCAATTGGCTTTCATGAAAATTAGAACTATCGCACATCAATAATTTTATCTTATTTTATAAGATAAAGCTACCAGAGACAATTTTATTTTTATGATGTTATTTACCATTATGTTTTTTAGTTTTATATTTAAGTATTTTTCAAGAAAAGTTAATTGTTTTATAATATTATAATTTACTTTGTGTTCTTGGATTTTTACTACTGGCTTTTAATCCCAAATTCTGTCAGTCATTAAGCTAATTAAAGTCTTTAATTCCAAACCCCACTGTTGCCTTGATTTTTACTTATTATCACAATCTTTTATCTAATACACCGGTAGTAATATCATAAATAATTTGGTTAAAAATTTAGCATAGAGTAATATGTTAAACATATAACAATGATTCAAAATTTGAAGTAACTTTTGAATTTTTTGTTAATTCAGCCACTGATAACAAAATACATATGGTTAGGAAATATTACGTACACATTTTTTATAACATTTTGTAAGCATATAGTTAAGAAGAGAATCACTATTCTTCAGTCTTTGTGGTTTACGAAAATTAAATATATATTATAAGTTTTGCTCTGTAGAAAAATAGTAACATCATGAGAAAAATACTCCTAGTATTTATTGGTATACAATAATGCTGTCACAAAAATAAATGTTCAATTTTAATGCTATTGAGATTATAAACCTTGCATACGGTTACGTGGAAGAAAAGTTAAAACAATCGTATGGCGAGAGACGTTTAGTTATGTTTTAGAAGTGCTCAATCAGAATCCCTAGTATTAGTCAATACTTTCAATAATTGCTGCTACAATTAGCTATTGGCTGCTAAACAACAATCAGTTGATTAGGATTATAGCTGCCGAATATTGGAGTAATCAGCTAAGCTTTACCTAATCAGTTAACCCACTTGTCTACTCACGAGGGCATCTACGACAATCAAACATGTATATAATTGATTCACTATGTATTTCACTTAAGAGAATGGTTTTATTAAAATGTAATTTAATGCCTATATATTAATGATTACATATCACAAATAGTTGTGCAACATACATTAAATTAGCTTCTTGTTATACTTAATAGCTTATTCTTTCTCTAAATCATTATAATAGTTTATATACTTGCTTATATGCAATAGTTTTTATGCAAATTAAAGAATATGCATACAAAATATATTTGTATTTCATGAGTCAAAAATAATTTAATAGTATTTTATTTATTTAAAGAATACAAATTGAACAATAGTATGGCCCCGCAAAGTCACGCATAACTTGTCGACGGGGTCCAATATTTACTAAAACATTTTTCCCCTTAAAATAAAGAAAAACTTAGTCCTGGTTTACGGCACTTAAGTACTAAACATTTTAAGGTAATTTCTGCATACAGTGTAAATAACTGATAGTTTTCAACTAATTTTGATGAATATAAATGATTTTGTGAGGCAATCCTTGTCATGTAAAAGACAACTAATACAAAAATAAAAGAGTGATGAATTAATTTAACATAACATAAAAATACAGTAACAAACAACAATAAACAGGTGACTAACAACAATTAATACTATAAAAAAAGAAATAACAATGTATACACAATCATTTTTAACTGCAGTTTCCCATCTATATTCAGCCTTCTTACCAATCGAAATGGGAGGAGGAATCAACCAACTGTAGTTCTGTTGTAAACATAACCTTAAATGTAAATATAACCTATCAACCATATGAGAAACAACTATGTACAATTAAGTTAAATATGTAATTTTTAAAGGTAATTTTACTGAAGTAAGTGTGTCCCAATGAAAGAGAAGTAAGAGGACGACTTCTGTCTGCAGTACACAGCTCTTATTGAATGTAGCCTAGGTTTGATTGAGTTTATTTCTCTTCAAAAGGTCTGTGTGCCAGTGAAACAGTTTAGATTACGGTTTAGTGTTGGCAAGTAGTATAGTGTGCCAAATATTAAGTTATTTGTTCGTTCTAAGTTATGTTAAGTGTCAAAAGTGTCCGTCTGGCGCAGTCAAATGGTTTTGTGTGCTGGAGGACTGAGGTTAGTCTTGGTCCTGTTCTACAACATCTAAGCTACAGTGTTTTCAGATAGTATACGTGGAAATATTACAATAAGAAATGAATTATAATTTTCAGTAACCATTTATATAACTATAATAAATAAATATAAATAAATAAGTAACTCGTTAAATAATAATTTCTGTTGAAGTCAGTCATTGTGTTTAGATGCAAAAAGTAAGTGAGAGTCAAAAACATTGAGCCTACATTTGGTTCAGGCCTTTTGTTTAGGCCTAATTATGATATTAACTATTACAAATATTCCTAGGCATTCTATCACAATGACGGCCCAGACCCAGGGTTGTACAAACAATTTGTACTGACTTTTAAAAAAAATATTCAAGCATTATACTTAACACAAAGAGTTTCTTTGGTGATAGCTGCCCCATGATTTTATACTGTTCTATTTCTGGCAAGTAATCTGGTCCAGCCCAACTTAGTTATCTGGAAAGAACTTTTCAGAATTTTCTTTGTAGTGTTCTAATAGTATTTACATGATATTCAGTTGCAGTTTCCCAAACTGATATTCTATATCTTATACTTGATTCTACGAGGGCTTTATAGACACTCACTTTAACGGTTTCATTTATCTGATTCTTTAATTTATACGTCATTGCTACACCAAGGATTAGTTTCTTTCGCAGTAATGTTACATGCTCCTTCAATGTTAATTTATAATCTACTGTTAAATCTAAATATTTTTTTCTCTACTAAACGTATATTTTCGCAGTTACATTGTTCTAGAATGTTTCCTTCTCTTACTACTTGTATATTCCAACAGAGTTGTTCGAACTTGCAGACTCATACATTATTTAATTACAAATTAAATAGCCTTACTTTCATTAATTTTCTAAATCTATAATGGGTGTTTAATTTTAGTGAGTTATACTTAAGTAAAATTATTACTTCAGTATAAGTAAAAGAGGTTATATAAAGTGGGTTTCTTACTTCATGATTTGGGTGTATAAATTATTCAATGTAGTTGATATTCAAGTGTAATATTCTTAAATGTTTAAGTAAGTATATAATCAGCTGGTAGAAGTTCTACCGCGAATAACGTATTAGGATATAAGTATATGGGTGTATAATAATCCTAAGTCCAATTATATCATCTTGTTCCACTTCTCTTGGATTTTATAAAATCTAATTTTAACTATTGCAAAACAATACTGGCCCATATATATATAGTAGCTTTATTAATTTTACACATTTGACTAACTTTAAGACATATTGATAAAAGTACATGTTAAATGTAGTATTTAAATTAATATTTATGATGAACTTCATTTTAATTATAATTTTAAGTGTACTGATGGTGCATAAATTATGTGCACCTGAGTTTGAGGGTTGTTTACCAAAAAACTAAAAGGCCTACTAAAAATGCAATCATGCCATTTCTTTCCGCGTTAAATTGTACGTTATGGCTTATGCATTTATGAATATTGCTTTGAAGATTTAGCAAGAATAATTAAAATAATATTATCAAATATAAGTATGAATAATTTTCATCCTAGTAATAATAAATAAAGTACGGGAATGTTGACTAGTTTTTACCATGCATTTAATTTAACACTTGTACTCCTCAAAATGCCGTTAATGTTTCGTATTTATACTTTAATAATTTAATTTTTATTTATGCGTTACATTTTAGCGTGTTTAAAAGGAATTTTTCTATCCAAGTTCTATAGATTTCAGAATGTTAAGTTTTCAAGGAAACTTTCTTATATACCTCATAAAAAAATATTTTCTTGGCTTTCAGAGGTCGTAAGTATAAATTACATGGTCACGCTGAATTCCTTATGAAATTTATAGTTACGATACATTACTTTTTATATGTGTAAGTAAATGTAACGATTTTTAATCAATTAAAATTTATCAGTAGTGTTTTATATTGTTAGGTACACATCATAGATGGTATAATAATAATGAAATCTCTTTGATTAAGCACCTGTAGTTTACACAATGGACCAAATCAAATATAATAAATCAAAGCATTTCGCGGACTGTGGTATATCAATCTATAGCACTCTGTATGGGGAAGAGAAATGGTCCCTAACTAAACAGGGTCTGATCGAGCCATAACTCAAAGGGACAGCCGTCGTGACAACGCAGCACCGAGGATAAATTCAGAGTCAATCTATTATTGGGATAGAAATGATCGTCTGTGGGACCCATACTTTCTACATCTTTTATCACGGTGTCCAAATGAAATAAAAATCATTTATTTCTCGTTTCTATACACATGCGTCAACAAAAATAATACAATAATGTTCATAAATAAACTTGCTTCGAATAAATAATGATTTATTTATTTACAAAAGGTGAAACCAATTGTAAATAGATCGTGCTTGAGATTGGGTTTATAGTAATTTAAATGAAATTTATTCGATATTTGGCGCTGAAGGAGACTGGGCAAGGTGACAAAATCAGAAATGGGGTTTTTTACATTATTATGAGATTATACGAAAATATAACGGGTTTTAAGACACTGATATTATCATGGCTTCTTAAATTTATAATTTATCAGCCTAATAAAAAAAATAATAATAATAAAACAATGTATAACTTATAGTAAGCTAATAATTAAGCAATATGTTCTTGTTAAGTATAAATTTCCTATAAGTTACAGAATACATAAATAGTGAATCAGATTAGCTAATAAATCTTAATGACCATTCCATATTTCTAAATTAGCAACAATTCCTTAGTGAAAATGAATATGTCCTAGAACGGTTCAAATAAAATCTCGAAAATAGATTTCAATTTTATATATCACAAATTAATACAATAAATGAAGAGAGTTTCATTAATAGATCAAACAAATTACATTTGGTGTCCCTCAAGGATCAATAATGATATCAATTTTATTTCTCTCTGCCACATAACAACTATTTATGTTGGTTATGTGCCTATGCCTAGTCCAGTTCTAAAACATATCCCACAAAATAGTTTATGCTTTTATGAAGATGATTCATTTTTGAAAATTTCATAAAAAGATGTACATCAATTTGAATCTCCATTACACATTATACAACAGAAAATGAATACGTTCCATTTTTTTTAATTCACGAGAACTCGACTTTAAATATTGAAATATCACGTTTAAACTAAACCAAAATAATAAAAAATATCAAGTAATATAGTACTCAATAGTAAATATATATATATATATATATATATATATATATATATATATATATATAAAACAGAATAGCAAATTTATAAAATTTTACTTTAAAAAACATATGTTAATCAATGTTTTAATAAATATTACACAGGTCTGCAAAAAAAATTTTTTGTCAGCTGCATGAGATATTTTTTCTAAATACTATGTTTTTTTGTGTGCTAAATCTAAAAATAACAACCATTTTCCTCCAGCACGTATAGTTTTTTTGCAATTTGTGGGGAAATAAAATAATAAAAACACTATAGTTTGGTTAATACAATCATTTAAACGAATAAATCAATATTATAGAGTTCACAGTCTTATATTCACTTGTTTTCTTCATATGTTTTGTGAAATCTTCTTTTCTTTTCAATTATACTCCTTCGAACTCGCTTTCTTTTTTCATTTGTTGTGTCCCGCTTCAGCATCCAGCAGTAGTCTGCCAGCATGTTTACATTCCACCTTCCTTGATATCGTCTCTCAATGTCACGGACATCCTGATGGAAACGTTCCCCTTGTTCTTCACTGTACGCTCCCAAATTTTCAGGAAAGTACTCAACATGAGAGTGTAAGAAATGAACTTTCAAGCTCATATTACATCCGAGCTCTTCAAAAGCAGCCAACATGCGTTTGACAATCGTTTTGTAAAGAGGGTCTTTGGAGTTCCCCAGAAATTTTTTTACCACATCCCTGAAAGAGTTCCATGCTTCTTTTTTCCTTTTCATTCATGTTTTCGGAGAAAAGAGGATCAGAAAGAAGTTTCCTGATGTCAGGGCCCGTAAAAACCCCCTCTTTCAACTTGGCTTCAGAGAGTTTTGGGAACTTGGAGCACAAGTACTTGAAGCAGTCCCCATCTTTCGGCAGTGACTTAACAAACTGCTTCATAAGCCCCAGTTTTATGTGAAGAGGTGGGAGCAAAACCTTTTCAGGTGGAACTAAGGTAGTGTAAACAACATTTTTTTCACCAGGAACCAATGTACGCAGTGGCCAGTCAGTTTTTCCCCAGTGAAGGTCTCTGGCTCGGCTGTCCCATAAACAGAGAAAACAGGGATATTTTGTGTATCCAGATTGTTGGCCCAACAGCATTGTTATTATTTTAAAGTCTCCACAGACCATCCATTCATGTTCATTGTATTTGATTTTCTCAAGAACCACAGCTAAATTTTCATAACTTTCCTTTAAATGAACTGAGTGTCCTAAAGGTAGTGAACCAAACTCATTTCCATTATGCAGTAAAACCGCTTTAAGACTAGTTTTAGACGAGTCTATGAAAAGGCGCCACTGAGATGGATCATATTCAATGTTAAAGTACTTCATAAGTCCGTGAATATCAGTGCAATAAACGAGATCACCCTCTTGAACAAAAAATTTAGCAACTTCTTTTTCCCGGTGTCTAAACCAAGCAAATGTTGTTCCAGGCGATAGCAAGTTTTTATTTTTTAATCTTGAACCTAGAAGTTCGGCAGCTTCTTTTGAAAGGCCTAGGTCTCTAACTAGGTCATTCAGCTCGCTCTGCGTGAAAGGCTGCGGTCCCTCATCTACAGAAATATCTGAACTGGACTCGTCTTGTGAAAGAATAGGGTTTTCGTCCTCTGAACTACTAGGAACATCATTTAAACTAGGAGGTGGAAGTGGAACTGGTACTTCAAGGCTATGAGGCACTGGTCGAATAGCTGAATTTAGGTTCGGGTATGCTATTTTCTTTTTGTTTTTAGAATTAAAACCTTTTACATCTACGGAACAAAAATAACAGTCAGTAGTATGATTTTGCTGCTCACGCCACATCATTGGGATTCCGAAACGAAATGAGGTTTTCTTACCCTTATACCACAGACGGAGATCTTCTTCACACCTTCTACACACCTTATGGGGAGCCCACGTCTTGTCTTGGTCACCAACTTTCAAATTAAAATAAGCAAAATACACTTTCTTCACAAAATCACTGATATTTCTTTGCTGACTTTTAATAGTATACTCTCCACAAATAAAACAAAAGTTATCAGGAGATATAACACAACCTCTATGAGCCATGATTCACTAGAAAAGCAAGAGCACAGTCACAGTTAAACAAAGAATGTAGACTGAGTGTGGGCAACAACAACACAGCAAGCACAGACTGGAACTAACTGATCATGTAGCAACACGCTCGTACATGAAAAAAGGTTGCTATTGCTCTTTAACCACTACAAACAATCTAGCAAACGTGTAATAACAAGCTAACCTTAATGATAAGATTCCTCAAGTAGCTCTAGTAACCAATCAAACATGTTGGTACGTGGTGAGTTAAGCTGCCTTAAGTGCAAGTATACAAAATGCATCCCTCCACTACTTCAACCCCCACCCCCTCCAACTCCCATTTTGTATTTAAATTAAAATTAAGTATTTGTTAAATTGGTATAGCTTAAAAGGAATAAATCGTTACTAGATACGAGTTTAACTACATAAAACAACTATACCAAACCAAAGTGTAAAGGAAATTAATATATATTACTTATATAATAAAGAACTGTAATTTGCAAGAAATTATGATGTGATGGAATTTTTTTGGCATTTTTCCCGGTTTCAGCACGTAAAAATACATATAAAATGGGCAAAATATTTCATGCAGTTTTTTGGTTGCAGACCTGTGTTATTTATTTATTTAAAAAATACGTATTTGCTTTTGTCGAATTTGTGATATTTATATTTATTTCTATATTAAACCATAATGAAAAATAACACACCACAGTGAATTAAATATGTTGTCTTTAAAAACTCTTAAACAAAAAAAAAACTTGTTTACTTTATTTTATTTTTTACTGAAGATATAAAATATAACTAAGAGTTTTGTTTTTGAAATTTGTTAATGATGGAGTATCAGATGAGGAAGACAAAGGTAGTTGGACATTTGCCATCATTACGTGAAAATTACCAAATCACGAGATTTCGATTTGGTAAAACCCAAACCTTGGAGGGAACTTCGTAGACACTGCATTTGGATTGTATCATCCTCACTTCGTGCCTGAGACGTCTAGACGCCATCGTCACTGCGGGTCGTAAGACTTCGTCATTTTTGTAATATTTGATTATTGTATTGTTTTATTCCTAATAATTGTTGTCTTTTCAGGTTAAAATGTAATTGTAATAGTAAAATGTATTTGTAATAGTAGTCTCAGTCCTTCCGAGTCATATATATCATTTTTTGTGCATGTTGAATGTTATTTTAAATTAATAGTGTTTTCAGGTACCATATATTTATTTTATTTATGATTAGTTAGTGTAATCTTATTTCAGTCTGATTTGAATATTAATTTAGTTGTATTTTAAAATTTTTTCATTGATATCGTAACCTTGACAGCGCCTAATTGGTTATATTAATTTAACCCTGTTAATATTTTTATATTTAGTAGAAGTTCATTTGGTTGTACCCCATTCTAGGATCTAGGTTAAAATGTAGATAATTATTAAAGTAGATAAGTTTATTAGTTTAAGAACGTAGTTTTATAACATGTTTGTGTAGATGTAATTTAGTTTTTACCACTTGAAAAAGGTTTGGGTTTTACCTAATCAAAACGTCGTGATTGGTAATTTTCACGTAATGATGGCAAATGTCCAACTACCTTTGTCTCCCTCATAACTAGGAGTATTCATATTCTAAGAAACTGGAAAGAAACAGTTTATAAAACATTTTGTTGATATTCATTACATTGAAAGTTCTGGAAATTCCGTGGAGGTACAAGGTAAGTTAAGTCACATTTACGCATGAAGAGGTGAGGAGATTCAGGAAAACTTTACTCTTGCGTACTTTTGTTCTGCAAAGTACAATTATTCTATTATAGTTTGTATGCGTTATTAGGTGAATCTCAAATCATCAATAAATACAGTTTATTATTTTTAATATTTGAATGTAATTAAATATTCGGATCTTTTTTAGAAGAGGAACCCCCCCCCCTCTTGATAAGTTAGATCGGTTAGGACTCCTTAGGTTAGGTTAAAATGAGTCTTTTTGTTCATTATATCATTTAGTGAATCACTCTTAGATTTTGGTTTATTCCCATTCCTGGGAATATTCCTAGAGATAATCTTTCAATAGTGGGGGTCCTCTTCTAAAAATGACCCAAATATTCTTATAGAAGTAAGATAAAACATTTGATGTGTTATTTGAAGATGTGTATACAATTGGGAGGTATTGAGAGCTGCAGTAAGAGGAAGCACATAACAGCTTTACTTCGGAAGTAGTTGCGCATTTCATTAACAAAATTCAATAAAAAAAAAAACATTTCGACCCTTCAGGTACTTACGACACGTATCACCTTTAGGGGGAGGGGTTGATCTTATACAGTGTGGTTGAGTGTGGCTATTAACTGCAAGACCACTTAACTGCAAGGCTGACGCTGTTTCAGAGGGTTGTAGAGTTTTAATGTAACACTTTGTACGTGAAACACAGTATGATCTAAAGACCCCTTTTTTTAATTGGCTTTTGCAATAGAATATGACACTTTCACTTCAATATTGATTTCAATGAATCGTTATTATAAAATAACATTTAAACCATAGGGCAGTTAGATGGCAACCAATAACTTAATTAAAGTAGTATTCAGAAAGACCTGATGATACACAACCACCAATATTAAACTTTCTGTGGATTGTTATGTCCTAATTATGATAAAAGAGGGACTTAAAACCATTATTTATCGGATCGTACATAACAAGGCACAGCAGATAATCTTCAATAACTCATAAGCACTTTGAAGCTAGACATACATGCCATGAGCCTTCATTCAATATTTTATATATCAATAAAATTTATAGTATACATTTTATTTGTTATATAATATAACATTTGTTGTGTTAGATAATAGGCTATTATTTTAGACACTTTTAATTGTGTAATACTAAAATTGTAAAATTCTTAATAGCAAATTAAGGGTTCTTATATAAGTTGTGTTAAAATTTAATAATCGAAATATATGAAACTCATTTTGGCCTGTCAATAAATAATAAATGCCATTACTATAAAAAAATATTAATCATTGTTCAGAAATTTTCATTGCTAAATGGATAATCTTTAGATTTAAAGTTAAGGAAATTATAATTAATTATTGCTCGTATATAAATATGTTTAATCATTGACAGTGATAGAATGTACTATACGCTAAAATAATTATTCTATTTTCATATTAGCAAGATATGAAAAAACCAAAGAGTAATCCATATACACATATTATATATAATGCTATTTGTAAAAAATAAAAGTATAATGCCATTTAAGTAGATTTTCTATGACAGAGAATAAAATTTTTTTAACAGAGGAATTCTTAATTAGCTACCCTAATTTATAGGGTGACAGTTTAAAAGTCAATCTAACTAATCTAAAACTACATTGAGTACCTAAAGTTTACATGTTAGCTTTCATAATCACTAGGAAATATGTATAAATTTAAGGATAAATACCCTGTTGACGTGTAGATAGATAGGATATGTTATTTTTAATTTACTTTATGTTTTTTTTTTTTTTATGTTTTTAAAGTGGATTCTTACTTTCAATATTTATAAGTCACATAGCTTCTGTTGTTTTAGGCTCTTAATTTGTCTATAATAATAAAAATGTTTATAACAGAATTTTTTCTTCGCACTTTATTATGATTGGGCAGCTAATTCCTTCTATGTTTTGAGTCTTAACTCAATTGTTTTGCAGAGGATCATGTTGAAGCAAGAGGTGCCCAGTTCTGCCAGCAGTGCCCCACACCATTAACACTTGAGGCAGCTGTTGTGCCAATACCTGTCCAGCGCGTGCAACAGGAACCTCTCCACTATCTTGCGCCCACAGCCCGCGCACACCTTGACGCTGCCACAGTTCTGGTTGTTGTTGTTATTGTTGTTGTTATTATTGTTGTTGTTCATGTGGTGGTGATGGTGGTGGTGGTGTGGCGGCTGGAAGGCGGGGTGAAAGTGCGGGTGGTGGTGCTCTGGAGGGTGATGTTTTGAATCTCCGGAGGTTGCTGCGGGATCAGTTGTCCGCGGGTACGGCGGTAGATTGGTCTGATCTACTGGAGGTTGGGGAGGAGTTGTTTGTCTGTAAACGTAAGGTGGAAGATTGGGAAGGGGTTTTGGAAGATTTGCAGTTGGAACCTCCAGTGGGTCGTGACCGGGCCTGCCGTCTTGTACGTTTGGGGCATCTGCTTGCCCACTTACGGATGGTAAACCGGGCACCGGGGTTGGAACCCTCGGATAGGGCGTGGATCTTGGAGAGTGTGTCTAGGCTTGAGGAAATTTTTCAGGCACTCTCCGGTTCCACGACTCCTACGGGTTTGGGTCAGTGGCCTAATTTCTCGCTTTCGCCCAACGTGTCGAGGCCGCAGAGAACAACTACTAGAACAATCCAACTGATGGCCAACCTGACAGACAAAGGCTGGAACACGGAACGACCGAGTCCGAGCCAACGGCCACCAAAGTAAAGCGAATCGCCGGGCACAAGCGGTCTCAGGCAGCCCGGCAGACAACGACGAAAATAAACGAAATATACCGGTCAAAACGACCCGGTACAACCTCCCTCTGCAAAACCTCAACACCCCCAGGCAGGGGAGAAAACTCGGTACCTCAGGGAACCCAACAGAAGAAGAAAAAGAACCCTCCACAGAGTGGTGCTCCAAGGACGCCCAAGAGAGACTCTCATCCCAGGTGTTCTGCTTCTCAGCATGGAAAATAATAAGGGCAGACCGAAGATTGCGGTTGAACCGCTCTGCATGAGAAGGCTGTGGGTAATAAGGAGAGGTAGTCACATGCCTGATACCATTGCCAAAACAGAACCTACGAAACTCGTGTGAGGTAAACTGGCTACCGTTGTCGGACACAAGAGTGGAAGGCACACCAAAGTGCTGGAAGAGTTGGGACTGGAGAGCACGGATGGTGAGCTTAGCCGTAGCACTCCGAAGTGGGAAAAGCCAAACGAACTTCGAGAAAGCATCCACACAAACAAGCAGGTAGGAGCTACCTGACTTGCTACGGGGAAAAGGACCCACGTAGTCGATGAACGCCTTCTCAAAAGGACGCTCGGCCACCTCAGAAGATAACAACCCTAACTTAGCATTCTGACTAGGCTTGCTGAGAGAGCACAGGTGACAAGCCCGCACTCTGACTGCAACATCCCAGTCCATGCCCTTCCAGATGAAATACCTACGAATCTTAGCGATGGTCTTATGAATGCCAAGATGACCACCCACAAGAGAAGAGTGATAATACTGAAAGACCATTGGTACTAGATGACTAGGCAGCACTACACGGGGTTCACCCTTCTGTCGAGGACGGCAACAGAGTACCCCTTTGGACAGAAAATAGGGAGGGTGGGCACCTCCCTCTTGAAGCTCACCTAAGATGACTGACAGCTCAGGATCTTTCTGCTGATGGGACAGTAGGTCGTCAAAAGCCAGAGGAAAATCCAGAAGAACAGCACCACACTGAGCAACAGCCTCAGTCGTTGGATCACTGGGTCAAGCATCCGCGATGACATTCTGGGTACCCCTAAGATGTTGGACTCAGTACTTAAAAATTTTGACCACCCAGCGACCAATTTTCCCAAGCTGTTTGGGATGGGCAAGAAGCCAAGACAGTGCCTGATTGTCCGTCTCCAGCAAGAACTCAGCGTGTTCCAAGAAACGCCGAAACTTGTCCGTACCAAAGACAACAGCCAGACACTCTAACTCATAGATGGAAGAAGCTTTCTTTTCCTGGTGAGACAACGTCCTCGAAGCAAAAGCGATGGGCTGCATGACCCCATCAAACTCCTGAGAAAGAACAGCAGCAATGGCGGAGGAGGAGGCATCAGTCTGAAGAATGAATACTCTGCTGAAATCAGGCATACGCAGGACAGGAGGTTGCATGATAGCCTCCTTGAGAGCATCAAAGGCAGTCTGCTGAGCTTGGCCCCACACAAAAGGGACACCTTTCTTTCGCAACTCGTTCAACGGGGCAGCAAGCTCGGCCACGTTAGGGATGAACCTCCGGTAAAAATTCACCATCCCCACAAAACGGGCAATCCCCTTGGCATCTCTGGGAGGAGGAAAATCCCGAATGCCCTGGGTCCTCGCAGGATCAATGCAGACGCCTCGAGAAGATATTAGAAAAGAAATTTCAGGACGAGCAAAAGTGACTTTCTCTGGATTGACGGTAAGGCCAGCTGATTTAAGGCGACTAAGAACTTCTTCCAGATGTTGCATGTGTTCCCCGAAAGTCTCACTGTAGACAAGAAGGTCGTCCAGGTAATTGAAGACAAACTTGAATTTCACATCATGGAAGATGGAATCAAGCAGACGAGTAAGAGTCTGGGCACCCACAGCTAGACCCATAAGAACCCTAGTGAACTGATAAAGATTCCAGGGAACACAGAAGCTAGTCATAGGCCGTGATTCCTTCTTCAATGGAATCTGATGGTAGGCCTGGTTCAAATCAAACACACTGAAAAACTTAGCCTTACCGAACCAATCAAACGCAGAATGCAAATCAGGCAGAGGTACCGAGTCAATAGCGACCTTAGCGTTGAGCCTTCGCTAATCCATCACAAGCCTAGACTTACCATTAGGCCTGGGCACAAGAAAAGCTGGACTGGCATAAGCGGAACGAGACGGTTCAATCACACCCTTGCTCAGAAGATCTTCAATCATAGCCCTCATAACCTCCATCTTTGGGGGAGCAAGTTTGTACGGATGACTTCTAACAGGCTGAGAATCGGTGAGGTGAATATCATACTCCAGAAGAGAAGTGACCCCAAGCTCAGGCGAAAGCACATCAGGAAACTGCAAACACAGCCTCCTAATGGCCTCCGACTGCTCAGGGGGGAGATGACCAACCGGATTCACCTTCGTTGCGGAACAAGTCTCACATCACCCTCCAATTTCTGCATTCTACGCGGAACACTACAACAAAGGCATCACCTATCAAGCCTATGTATGGACAAAATCAAAATTCTTGGGCCTCTCGATCGGTGTACACAACATCGGCAAAGGAAAAGTGAAAATACTTAAATACGACGAAGAGTACACCTGCAATTTTCCTAATGGATATGGCAGGTCGATACTGACAGTTCCGTGGATAGAACTCGGAGGAGTTGTGGTCATACAGTGTGAGAAGACCGGCTACCATTCCAACATTGAGTTCTTGACAAAGCCATTCTATGGAGGAAAGAAACACCACATTACTGCAGAAGTGTTTGGCCCGAATGAGAAGAAACCGTTCCTGAGTGTCGCAGGAGAGTGGAACGGTATCATGGAAGCCAAGTGGGCTGATGGGAAAACGGAACAGTTCATTAATGTAGATAGACTCCCCATTGTAAAGAAAATAGTCCGTCCAATTGAGCAACAGAAGGACAACGAATCTAGGAGATTATGGAAAGAAGTGACTTCTGACCTTAGACTGAATAATGTACCACATGCAACGAATGCAAAAAGTGAAATAGAACAGAGGCAAAGAATAGAAGCTCAAAGAGGAAAAGAGGCCGGGGTCACATGGAAAACAAAGCTGTTCAGCCAGGAGAATGGCGATGCGTGGGTGTTCAACAATCCTCTGGAAAAGCGATTGCCGGCGAACGTATAGTGAACAGACTGAGACACTCTCAAGTACCTGTACCACACATTGTTACACAGCTTCTGTTACAGAGCTAAATTATTGCAACTTTGTTATCATAAGCTAGGAACCAATACAAGGGAAACAATATACATGAAACTTCATATCGATGTTTCATATAATATACATGAAAAACATACCGAGGCTGTGTCACAAGAACTTGTGACAGACGGACCCATCCCCTGGTGTAGGCGCCTTGCAGAGGATCATGTTGGACCCTGGAGTTGTCGTTTTTTTGTGTATTGTTGAGATTTGTTGCGTTTGAGATGGCCTATCTGAAGAATGTTGCCCTCCTAGTGAAGGAGGAGTTGATTTTCGAGTTGAGTTCGCGTGGGGTGACTCCGGTGGGTGATGTTTTGAATCTCCGGAGGTTGCTGCGGGATCAGTTGTCCGCGGATACGGCGGTGGATTGGTCTGATCTACTGGAGGTTGGGGAGGAGTTGTTTGTCTGTAAACGTAAGGTGGAAGATTGGGAAGGGGTTTTGGAAGATTTGCAGTTGGAACCTCCAGTGGGTCGTGACCGGGCCTGCCGTCTTGCACGTTTGGGGCATCTGCTTGCCCGCTTACGGATGGTCAACCGGGCACCGGGTTTGGAACCCTCGGATAGGGCGTGGATCTTGGAGAGTGTGTCTAGGCTTGAGGAGATTTTTCAGGCACTCTCCGGTTCCACGACTCCTACGGGTTTGGGTCAGTGGCCTAATTTCTCGCTTTCGCCCAACGTGTCGAGGCCGCAGAGAACAACTACTAGAACAATCCAACTGATGGCCAACCTGACAGACAAAGGCTGGAACACGGAACGACCGAGTCCGAGCCAACGGCCACCAAAGTAAAGCGAATCGCCGGGCACAAGCGGTCTCAGGCAGCCCGGCAGACAACGACGAAAAAAAACGAAATGTACCGGTAAAAACGACCCGGTACAACTTACATCAATTTAAATTAAAAACTTTTAATAATTCTACAATTTTTAATTTTTGATCAATGCATTTTCACCAGTTACAACGTCTTCAGATCATAATATACAATACAATTTGGTTATTATGATCTGAAGATGTCGTAACTGCACCCACTCATTTTATTTATAAAATATTGAAACAAGCCACTTTGTAAGTAAATATAATTCTCTGAAGAAGAAAGTTTACATGAATATAATGCCAATTTGTATGCAAAGAGTTCAAGAAAACATCTCTAGGAGGGGTTTAAAGCCATTAGCATTTGGTTCCGCAGGCGTTCTTAAACTCCTTTATCCCTTTTCTTTGAACTTATCATTGACATCATTTTGTGGAAAATACTCGTGCACTAATACCAGTATCTCTGAAATACGTTGTGTTCTATTTCTATTTTATTCGCATTATGAGGCATGTTTTTTGTGAAGGTTATATTAAGTTGTCATAAGACGAGTGTATTGTTGAAGGGATAAACTCTACAAAACTAGTAAATAAAATACATTTATTGTTCAGTTAACTTTAATCCAACAATTTCATACATTTGATAAATTAAATGCATATAAACGTCACAAAAGTAATGTTAATATGTGTATTTATATTAAAAAAGTTAATTAAAAAAAACCGGTATACCCTAATATATAGAACTAAATTCATACCCTAATATACAGTGTTAATAGTGCTAAGTTGAAAGAGAAACACAGAAAATGTTTGATGAAACGCTTTATGAGAAACAACTGATTCAATATGGCCCTCACGTAAAGAGGAAGTTAGGGTATATCTACTTCCTCGAACCTAAACAGGAAGTTAAGTGCAAATTGGGTAACCTAGATATAGCAGAGTTGTTTTTGTGGCTCTACAACATTAAAATATTGAAATTTGTTATTTTCTTTATACACCATTGTTATAATTTAAAATAGTGCTATTTTAACTTAAGGCAACAAGGAATTTTTTAACCATATATTTTATATTTAGAAGCGTAACTCGTTTTCAATTTAATTACACAATCACTTTAGAAACTACCAAATTCATTTTTACTGCACACTATTATTGTTTTACAGTAATTTGTGACTTTTATATTTTTAAATGATTTATATAAATCCTTTTCAATCAATCATGGTCTTTATTAGGCATTTTTATTATGCTAGTATTATGAGCCCGTCAGTTATTTTCACAACGTATTGAGTTCAGAACAGTTGTGTTTCTGCCACACCCAATATAAATAGTGCTCATATTTGGTTACCACTATTTATTAATGGTATGCCTAACATAACTTAGCCTTACCCAGCTATGTTTGGAGCTACAGCATCTGATTTGATGGAACATTTTTTTATTTAGTTTTGTCATTTGGGCCACCTGAAGAGTAATATCTACTTCACTCTGTCGTGTTTTACGTTAGTGTTCAACTTCATGCGAGTGCCTTAATTATATTTACGTTTTACGATTCAAACAAATAATTAATTCAAATCTGAACTTAATTTTTCACTCTTAAATAGAACTTTTAAATTATATTGTCATACTAAATGTCTTATCAAAACTAAATTCATAAGAACCATTTTGAATTTGATATAGAGTCTTACTTATTAAAACTATGTAATATTTCGTGTATAAAAAATCGTAATTCATAAGAAAAATATTCTCACATTAACCTTAAATACAAAAATTTTATTGTTTCACTATTATTTTGTGCAATTTTTTATATAAATAAACAGTCTGTTTTACTATGTATAAACTGGACGTATAACAAAGTAAGAGAAATAGTATATTGCTTACAAGTAGGAATGGGGATAGATAGGCCCCCTGTCTGATGATGTCAATGGTGATTTAATTATTACGTCAGCCTGTGATTTAATTATGACGTCAGCATATGATATAATAATGACGTCATCGTCAGTTAACTATGAGGTATATGTGCGATTCAATTACGGTGTATGTGTGCTATTTAATTATGACGTCACAGTTCAAAGTCCCACACAGGGGATCATAATTAAATCACGATGACGTCATAATTAAATCACACGCATATGACATCATAACTCAATCACCATTGGCATGACGTCATAATTAAATCACTAGTAAAATGACATGACGGGTGCCCATATATCCCCATTACTACTTGAAAGCAATATTTTGTATACTTACTTTCTTATGGAATCGTGTAAAATAAAATATTTATCTACCGAACTGTAATAAAGTGCTGAAAAGAATAAGATTTTGTATTACAGACCTGGAATATGGCAATTTCTGAAGGTTTGTGGCTCATATTGTGAGGCTCTTATTGTAAGCTCTCAAGTTCAGTGATCACAAACACGTAATACGTGCTTAAATAGCGATCTTTTCTCTGTTACGATATTTTGTTCGTAGGCTGTTAATAACGTTTCGCTTAGCTTTGTGGTAATTAATTATTACATTCATACATAAAATTACACACTATCATAGATAAATTATGTAATCTATCAATAAAATCGTTGTATTAGCAGATAAACTATTTGGTTGAAAGTCATTTGTGCAGTTAGTCAAATTTTATTAAAACCTTTACAAATTTCTTTTTTTGTATTGAGTACTAACTAAGATTGCTACTCAATATACGAACCTTAGCATACGAAGTAAGGACGAGTTTCTCAATATCACACATGTCTTATTGTTAACGTCTATATTTATTCATCTGGATAACTGTCCACAATAATGATACAAAATACTATTTGTGTGTGAACTCATGTAGATATTAGCACGTTTGTTGTTGAAAGTGGGTAAGTAATGGCTGCATTAGCCTGGAGACGAGCCAGTGGCCCACGACAAAAACTACAGCTGGGAACTTATAAGTGAGGAAGTTTGATATTAATGACTGACGGTAATAATGGTAATCTAGAAAGTTTGACACTTCCAACTTTTTGTGACTTAGCATTTTTCAACGCTTCTTTACCACCTTAAAACGGTTAAATTTCTTTGTAATTTAAATAAATTATTTTTGTTTTCCATATACTTGGACTATTTAAAGAAAATATCCTCTTTTTATTATAGTTATAACTTATAAAATAGTTTTAAGAATCTCTCGCTACCCTCCCATACATCGCACAAAACCTTCCTCCAGACAGAAAAACTGGTCGAACTTTCATGTTTCAAAAGATCCCTGATGCTCAAACATGCAACACTCGAGAAATGGGGCTAAACAAGATCAGCGTGAGTTTAGTCTCATAGTTATCAGTTATATGCTAACTTGGGGGATGATGTTGTTCGCGTCCACAGGAAATCTGTAATGCTGTACGTATCTCCGGTATAGTTCTAAACGAGCAACAAACCTAGTAGCTGGACCGTCACAAATTTCTGATCTCCCATCTATAGCAGCTACTACACAAAATAAAAAGGCCCTTTTGAGGACAAAACTAATTACAAAATAGTTGGCTCTGTTTTAAATGTCCATTTTAACGCTGAGGGCTTAAGCAAGGCGAAGAGTGAGTGCATCAGTAGGGTTCTTCTAGAAAACAATGTAGTTATCCTCTCAACATAAGCTAGTGCTGGTTTCATTGAGAATCAAAATTCCCATAATTTGATTTTTTTCCAAGGCCTAGATGGAAGTTTAATAAAGCACACTGAGAGGCCTTTGCCACCAGGCTTGATAATGGCATCAGGTTCATTCCTCCCATAGTAAGAAATTATGATCGTTTCTCAAGTCTCATATTGTCCATTTGCTTAAGCTTGCATACCAAGAGGATACAGAAAGGAGTACATACCAGGATGGCGTAAGGAATCAGATGACCTTTACAAATACTTCAATGCCACCGAAAACTCCAACACAGCTTATCTCCTGCTACACTCTCTTGACAGTACCAGAAGAGAAAAATGAGTTAAAACTGTTAAAGATATAAACTTTTCCCCACAGCACACCCTAAGGTTGCTAATATAGCTAAACGGATAGTCAACTTATCGAAGTCAGCCCGCCAACCTTCTGACAAACATGTGCTTTAAAAGCTAAATGAAATTAAAACGAGGAGGCAATCAGTGCCCCTGGAAGTCTCCAGAAATTTCACGGAGAAAAAGATAGATAGGGTGATTTCCACCATACCAGCAGGGAAAGCAGCCGGTCTTGACGTTATCTTTTCAGAATGTCTTATGTCTACAATAAGATACTAGCTACAGGCAATTCGCCAAAAGCATTTAAGCGTTCAAAAGTAGTAGCTGTTCTGAAGCCTGGCCAAGACCCTGAACGAGTGGAAAGTTACCGCCCTATATCTCTTCTTAGTGTTTGTTATAAGTTGCTGGAAAGACTGTTATACAACAGCATTTCACACATTCTTGATCCTAATGTTCCAGTTGAGCAAGCTGGTTTTCGCCCTGGCCGAAGTTGTTGTGACCAGATCCTGACTCTGACATCTTTTATTGAGAATGGGTTTGAAAACAAGCTAAAAACATCTTCATCTTTTGTTGATCTCACAGCGGCTTATGACACAGTATGGAGCAAAAGTTTGTTATTAAAGTTCTACAGCCTCCTTCCCTGTCCCTTTCTTTTGCGACCTTCAAAGTCAATGCTTAATGCCAGGTTAATAAAAGTGTGTATAGGTTGTGAAGAAAGCTCTTTTAGACGGCTGAAGGATGGTTTGCCACTGGGATCTGTACTTGCTCCAACTTGTATACTGATGATCATATGTCTTTGCAATATCATATAAGTTTAATTAATAATTAAACTAACCCAGCTACTTGGGAACAAAGTGTTGAGGCCTAGGTTCTATGCTCGGTCTTCTTAATATAGACATGGCGTCTGCTCAATGGTTGCCATCGACATGGACACAATTAGATAAATCTGAGGTTTCCTTGTTGGATGGTAATCAAAGTTCAGAAATTATGTATGAAAGAAAACTGAATATCAGGCTTGTTAGTTCGCTGAAAATCAGACCAAGACTACGTGGTTTGGATTCCACGTAAAGTTGAAGGTCCCTTAGTTGCTGTGGCTATTGGGCTATTATTAAACAGCTCTTTCTGAGGAACAGTTGAGCTTAGTTAGTAACAATGACTACACTCGTTCATCTACACTTATTCGCCCCTCATATTCGCCTATATCTTGACGATCGGTGTCATAATAATGAATAATGAATGGAGAATTGATGCGAAAAGATCGATAGAATCTTACTCTAAACAAAACCTAATTAAGAAGTAAAGGTTTTATTAAAAGTCATAAGCCACAAGGTTTACACTTCATGACAATATAACTAAACAAGCAAACCAGCTGACTGCCGTTGGCATGCAAACTGTAGTACGAGTGTTCAGATTTCCAAAAAAGACCTTCAGGGAGTTCCGAAACATGTGTCCAATGTCTGTAGGGACAGTTTGAAATGAAAATTACCTTAAGAAATATCTTGAATAAATATAATTTTTGTGAAATTCATACTTTAATATAAAATTATAACACACTTTATTTCATTGCCACATTTGCTTTTATAACATGGTAATAGCATATTATCACGTAATATTACATTTTATGAAACGTACTTAGATTATTAGAGAGATTTCTACTTCCAACATCTCTGATAAGTACCAAAGTTTACACCAGATAACTTAAAAGAATGAGAATATCAAGTCAATATTAAGACTATTTTTTTAATTCCATTGATCCATTAAAATATCAATAGTTACAACATGAATAAATGATTTATTTCCATCAATAATATGACATTTAAAAAATAAATATTACAAACACTTGGAAAATAATGCTGGCCGATTACCAGTACATGGCCAACATGAGTCCAACTATTAAGAAAAATGAAATAAAAAGTGTCCAGATTCACTTAAACAACTTGTGAGCTCTCTGCAACAGCTGCTGCTCTTGAATTAAAATTAAATTATATCTAAAGCCTACAGTGTCAGTACATACCACAATTTATACAACATTATAAAAATTAGACTTATATTAATATAACAAATAAGAAGTATAGAAACAATTTAAAAAATAATAAAATGTAGGTAGGAAAAATATTGCTATTGGTTTAAAAGATTAAAATTGTTTGTTAGGATATTACTGAATTTAAAAAGTCAAATTTTTCTTGGAGAAGGAGCCACGATTGCAATGCAGAAACAAACAAATTTTATATTGATACAGTTTCTTACATGAATAGGTAATTTATTAAAATATTTAGGTCCATTGTATAAATACGCTTGTCTAAAAACTACTTTACTGACTTTAGGGATTCTAAAAGTTTTAGTTACAAAGCTTTATAAAAAAAGGTCATTGGTCCCTTGATTTCCACTTCTGATATAAAATAGTCTTAACACTTTATATAGGTATAGATGTTGTATTGTTAGTATTTTTAATTCTGAATATAAAGGAAGAGAGCTATCTCGTTTTTGTTTTTTAAAATGATACGGATATAATGATTTTGAGTGGTTCTTAGTCTATCTAATAGATATTTGAAAGCTTTTCGCCAAAAAATTATTCCATACTCTAACCGTGAATGAATTTTCTCTATGGCCAATTAAAAGTTCAAATATTTTTATTTAGATGGTTATTTTCATTTTATAAATGGAACTGTCATATAACTTTTTCAAAAACGACATCCACACAGTTATAAATGTACATTAACCATTCCCATGTACAAAGACACGTTCCTGAATCCTTACCACACAATCCTCTCCTCCAATTTCCATACAAACTCGTCTTATTCCGTTCGGTCTTTCAATTATCCTTAGAATGAAAATTTATATTACGTGCCTTACGGGAAACATCGACAGATTATTCAGATATATATGTCTATTACATTTGTTTGACATAATTTATACGAAACTACTTACATTTTAAGTAGGAGAAATATTTGATAGTAATTCTATTAGTATGTTATACTTTTTTTATTGATTTTATTTTATATAGTACATTATATTTTAATTTACCTTGTTACGAATGTTCTTAGTGACACTTTCAGCCTATAAAATGTTTGTGAGTAAAATAATAATTTACGTGTTTATTATCAGGTTGGACAGATTAAGCCCGTCAGTAAAACTGGATTAATGCACTTAACTCGACATCACGCTATAATAAATAATCATCGTTCCTAATTGATGGATTACTGGGTATCGGATTACCGGTTTTAGGTAAATAGAATGGTGTCGATGTTAGCATTCTCAGCGATTCCAAACATTTACTATTAATATATCGATGAAATCGAGATATTTAAAAATATCATATTTTTTTAACAATACGTAAACACTAATCGATGTCATGAAAATGTTCATTTTTTGTTAAAGATATAATTAATTTTACAACGTCCCGTATATAGATTGATGTATATATACGTTTGTTTTTAAAATTAAGATTTTTCAGGAACCAAAACTGTATACCAACACAATTTTAATGAAACAACGAATTATATATTTGTGTCAATTGACTTATACATCAATTATGAACATTTAATCTTATTTATTTACTGAAGAGTTGTAACACACATAACCGTTACTCACATTAAGTTAACATTCAGGGTGAGTCTCGTTTGACACCTAGAAGCATTGGTCCACCCAAAGGTGAACAAATTCCGCCTCTAAGGTGTAATTTCTCATTAATGACTAATGTCGTTTCATTACTTTATTCAAAGTTTATACTTCCTTAGTACGGAAATATTTTAGTGTATTTTAATTATTTAAATATATAATTAAGTTTAATTTTATAGTGTTAATACAATTAAGCTAAATGATTTTGACTACGATGAATGTGAATCAGTAGAGAAAAGATATGACTACTTTATATTGTTGCTAAATACTGGTTCAATCAGTCTACTTGGGGGTTTAAAGTTACGTGCTGTCTATCAACGATCTGGTGAGAAAACGTTACATAAAAGTTATTTTATATACATAAAATTAAAAGTTTTACATTTAGCTGAAAATCAGACTGACACTACGTGGTTCAGATTCCATGTAAATATGTTGGTTCCTAAGTTGCCCTGGCTATTGGGCTATTAGTAAATAGATCATCACGTGATTTAGAAGTAAAATCATTTATTTATCTGAATCAATACATTCAACATTTTAATAAAATGGGCCTGAAAACAAACAATTATAAGTCAAATTTCATAACAATTTGTCTTCTTCAACACTTTGAACAGAACCAAATTACAGTAATGGTGGACGATGTACTCTTAGAGGAAACGGAGTCCTCGAAGTTCCTTGGAATACACCTTGACAAATGGTTGACTTGGGACGTTCACATTGACAGTGTGTGTGCTAGAGTTAACTCGGGCATTTTTGCGCAACCTGGCACAATTCTGCTCCCTGAAAGTCTTAAAACTTGCATATTATGGCTTGATCCATACCCACTTAGTCTATGGTATAATACTTTGGGGTAGCTGTTCTAAATACAAGCTGGAAAGGGTATTTCGACTTAGACTTCAAAAAAGAGCTGTCGGAAAAATTTTAAAATTAAACGTCAGAGAGTCGTGTCGAGAAGCGTTTAGGGAGCTTAGATTATTGACCCTACACTGCCTCTATATACTGGAGGTCGCCCTGTACTGCGAGTCAAAGTGCACTTTGACGCGCGGCAGGGATGTTCACTCTTATGAAACTAGAGGGAGGAATAATTACAGAACGTAGAGGCATAGAAGCGCAGCTTTCAAGCGTCTGCCATCACAAGTGGGTGTAAACATAATCAATTTGCTCCCTGAACAAATTAAAAATCAAAACCTGAATTTATTAAAAAGACGTTTAAAACACCTTTTGGTGAAAAATCTTTTTATTCAGTTGAAGAATTCTTTCAAAGCCACTGGGACAATAAGTAAACACCCTACATACAAATGTGGTGTCAAGTGTGTGAATGTAGGATGCATGTGCAAAATGTATGTATGAATGTGTCCGATTGTGTGTGGGTGTTTTAGGCTAGACTAAATTTTGACTTTTGCAACGCAATTGCTAATTGTATTATGCAATAAAGAATTTATCTATTTATATTTATTTATTCTTTCTAAGAAACATTCGATATTAGTAACAATTAGTACACTAAATCATTTACACTCACACACATTTAAAAACAAATTTTAAATACAGTTTTTTAATTTTTATTCTTCATTTCCTCCACTTGATAGGGTTATACTTTATCTAATAACTTTTTACATCTGTACTTTTTTATTTATTTTTTACATGTTATTCCGCTTTAACATGTCGTTTTTTGTATAAGTTATACAGTATAATAATTATATGTAATATGTTTACTATAAATTATTGTATTTTTTCTTCTATTTTAGTTGCTTATAATTTTTTACATACAGTGTTTAAGTAATTCAAAAGTCTCTGTGAGACTGTAGAGCTCGGTTCCCACGCACAGTTTCATTACCCATGTGGGGACCTTTTCCATGTTTAAACATTTTTAAGTGTAATTGTATTTTTTGAAATAAATAAACATTTATTATAATTACTCATTTGCCACTCTTATTCTTCCATATATTGACGATCGGTGTCTTAATATATTGATGAATATATTAATGAATAAATGACAAGTGTATACGTCTAAAATATTTATTAAAATAGCAAACCTGAGTAGTTCAAATCTTAAAATTAAAAAAAATATTAACTCGTCAGTTGGCATATCCTGCATGTGAATCGAGGGAATTACCGACTGTCATCTCGGTTAGGGATTCAAACCATTGACTCTTATATTAATTAGTCCATAATTAGTAAGGCAATGGTTGAGTTAAGTTAAATTCAACTTTATCAAAAAATACTAGTTGTCAATACTTCTAAAACAAACATAGGCTTATATGTTTAAAAATTAAACCACATTATTTCGTATTTGGTTATTTTCAACATTACAGGAGCTATATGACAAACATTTATACTCTCAAAAAATGAATAAATAATCTGTAATTATTTATACTCATGTCTTTTATTTATTTATTTATTATTAAGTCAAGATATGAGTGAATATGGATTTCGAATGAGTATGAAGAGTTTAGATGAGTGAATGTAGCCATTGTTACAAACTAAGGCCGACTATTCCTTAGAAAGTGTCATTAATTAACAAATGAACAGCCCTCTCAAAATGTGTTACGACTTTGATCCACCCTTACACGTTTAGTAGTATTGACCCGGCCACCCCCCTCACATGTACGATAGTACTGGCTCGCACACCCACCCACACACAGTAGTCCTGGTCTACCCCTACACGTGTTAATAGTGGTATTGACCCACCAGCCCTCGCATACATCGTACGGTAGTATTGGCCCATCCACCAACTCATACACGTACGGTGGTATTGGCCCATCCATCAACTCATACACGTTCAGTTGTGTTGGACCATGGGATTTAAATAATAACTGCCGAACACGTATTTTATTTTAAAATTAAAGCTTTAAAATTACAAACATTTACGAGAAGTCCTAAAGAATTACAAAACATAAAGCTGGAATTACAATCTAATTGCATTTAGTAGGCAATACATTCTACAGTTGAAACTGCGGATTTTTCTTCTTTCATGCGATGAATGTACTTTTTACACTTTCAAAACAATACAATCAATCCCTGTATAAATAACTGTTGTTTGAGAGTCAGTCATAACAACCCTCTCGAGAGTCAGTATATAATTGGCTGAAAAACTTTCCGAGTGGCGTTTACCTGGCTCTTTTATAGAACTGAATTCTCGTTGTTGATTGTGCATAGTGGTTCGTTAAATATACAATTCTAATAACTGGTTAAATAAAATAATTATAAAATCAATAATAACGCCAAAATATCAATTGATGCCAAAAATCAATAATGGTCATGCAATAGTTTCCATTATTTTAAAAATACTATCATTATGTGGTATGGAATTTTTACAAAAATGTTAAGATAATAATTGAATGGCTTTGGTTATTAAATAATTAATGAAATAAAAAAAAAAAAATTTCTCGAAATATTAAAATTCTTAAATTAATTAAACTCAATAGAAAATATTCTTGTCAATAACTTATTAAAATTAAAATTTGACCCGTTAATGAGTTTCCAAGAAAAAAGGTGTGAAGTTGATACACAGTGAAAACTATTTGAAATTTAGGTACTTTTTTGTTCCAACTAAGTTGTAAATTATTATTCCTAAAAATAAAATGTAAAATACGTATGCACGCTTAATAACTCAACGATGAACAACTTGTGTGGTAGGGTTTTCGTAAGCCTCTTATTTTCTAAGTAAACAACCATCAAACTCGAATACACATATTTCTGTGCCAACAGTAGTATTAAGTATTATAATTTAGTGGCTAGCAAAGAATGTTTCATTTAATGTATGGTTAGATTAAGTAAATGAGTCACTTATTCGAGTAAATAAGTAACCGAGTCACTTATTCTAGTAAATAAGTAAACGAGTCACTTATTCGAGTCAATAAGTAAACGAGTCACTTATTCGAGTAAATAAGTAAGCGAGTCACTTTTTCCAGTCAATAAGTAAACGAGTCACTTATTCGAGTAAATAAGTAAACTAGTCACTTATTCGAGTGAATAAGTAAACGAGTCACTTATTCGAGTCAATAAGTAAATGAGTCACTCTCCCTAGTGGCGTGGGTCGTCATCAAGTATCACTTGCTTGTAGGTTGGACAGTCATGAACATTAAATGCACGAAAGACTCAGAAACCTTTGAATGGGTGTGTAGGGCTGTCAGTCATACTGTAGTTTATACTGTGTGTTGTTTCACAACGTTGACAGAGTATTGTCCAAGGGGCATGAGTCTAACACATAAACAGCATTCATACCCATAGAACACTTAATTATCGTAGGTATGATATTACTGATTTGTAACTAACTATTATAAGCATTTAAAATCTGTCTGCTATCATAACCAATTATTCCTAATAGATTTTCAATGTCACTTTTGTTGTTGTTTAAATTGTTGTTAGTTTAAAAAAAATAAATTAATTGTTAGTTGTAATAAGTCACAGAATACGTAGTTTTCTTTGTTACAAAATGTGTTTTATGTCAATAGCTCTTGACATGAAATGTGTATGGGGTTCTTTTACCTTCAAAGGGGCACCGATTCATCTATTATTAGCAGCCACTTCTGACCCTTTGTTGCGTTTTGTTCTTCTGTAGTAGGCTTACAACAAGCATGTCATAATAGTTTTCGTAAGCAACAAAAGATCACGTTTTAAGCTATTCGTATTAAATTAAATACTACAAACTAATATACAATGTATTACGATTAATATTAGGTTATATTTTAACGTGTTTCATTACATATATGTCGTTGGAATGTTAGTTTCGATTAGTACAATAAAATTAAAGAATAATTTTTCCTTTATAAGCTGTATCATACAATAATAAACAAATGCTTGAGTTATATAGTGAAATAAGACCTCATTAATGATTTATAATACTTTGTTACACATGGATCCAGTTAAACTGTCTAAAGTAGCTCAACAATTACATATTTTATGAACTGGGCGTTTTATTTAAGACCAGTTTGACTGCACTGCAATAATTTAATCTCAATTTTCAAACTGGAACATGTAAGAGATATTCGGCTCTAAATATGTGTGTGGTTGCAAATTTATCTTGCGTCATTAAAATTGGATTAAGTGCTTATGAATGTGTCATGATATATTTAGAATATATCAAATTATTTATAGAGAGAAAAGAAAATATTCCAGTCACGTATCCTTTTTATCATTGATGCCATAAACTGAAAACCTATCTTTATTATGCTCAATTTTATAGCAATATTTCAACTGGACGACAGGTAGGGTACTGTCAATTCTAATTATATATTTACTAGCTAAACATGATACTGAAGCACAAAAAATAAAACTAAATAAAAATCCACACCATTTTATTTAAAATGTTCTTGAACAAATTATCTCCATGAAAATTATATAAGATTTTTGAAAATCTAATTGGTTTGGTATTGTTTTATTTTAAAGTACTATGTCTGAATTGTATGAACCCAAGTTATCTTCTATATTTTTCCGATAACTCTTGATTGTAAAACTGAAATTTTTAAGAGTTCAACAAACGTTTACTAGTTTTAATAGGCTGTAAGTCATTTCACTAAATATATATATAAATATATATTTTGTAGATGTTATGTGCGTAGAAAAATGTAAATCTATTGCTTTGAAATGATCCTATTTCAAAGATTAAATTTAACTTATACTATTTTGTTTTTCAAATTAAAACCATGTACCATTTAATATTTCCTTAATATATAAAGTAAGGTAAAGTTATATGCATTTTTGTTGCAGCGTTGCGATTACCTATGAAAAATTCTTTGTGTTCTAGAGTTTAAGCAATCCTGTATACTTTTGATTAATTTGCTACTGTTATAAGCTTGAACCTAATTTATTTAGGCAATATCAGAACTTGTCTTCGCTTTTGATGTCATCTATTTTTATTGAAAAAAAAAACTTCTACACGGTGATCTAATGTCACCTTGAGAAAAGTGCATTTACAAACAGAACAACCCATACACTAAAAAAACTTACTAAACAGTAACCGCTAGTTGTTTAGTTTTATATTATACATAAGACAAAAAAATTAAAAATATTAGCAGTATGGTATGTATAGTTCAAAATGACAAGCGATAAAGCAATCAAAATTTGTTGTTTAACATCAGTAGCTATGTATGTGATCATTTTGTTTAGAAGAATGAGTCAACATTGCCGCTTTATGGGAAGAGACACCCTTAGTAGCGTAAAGGGACCAGAATCGATGAAGCCAGAAGCTGAGTGGAAGGGAAGAGAATGTGTCAAACGTCGATTCCCTCTTCACAGCTCGATTGACTTAACAAGGCAGTCTTAGTGGCGTACAGGGTATAGGTACGGTGAAGCTACTAACTTTGTTGAAGGGAATATATGTGTCAAACGACGAGTGCCTTTTTACAACCCTACTGATTTCACAAGACAATCTTAATAGTGTAAAGAGTATAGAAATGATGGATAGAAACGACAGTCAGGCCTATCGTGAGGAAAGAATGGCCTATTACTTGAGAATAAGAATTAATAAACAAACGAAACAAAATAATAGCTTAGGACTAGGTTTTATAAAATATATATATATATATATATATATATATATATATATATATATATATATATATATATATATATTGGAGTGAGCACATAATATGCCTAAAAACTTACTATAATCATTGTGCTTTAAAACAATTTTGACAATACTTCATTTAGTTAGTTCATGGAATGCAGTAGTCAAGAAAAGAGAGGTGTACGACATTTATAGCAGGTGTACATAGATTTAATATTTAAATGTTTAGATTCATATGAAGAAATTGTACTTAGGTGTTACATTTCAATGCACATAACATCACGCAAATAGATCACAAGATCTTTATAAATTACATAGAATTTTTTTTATAAATGCTAATAAAATAGCTATGAATTCAGAATACCATTTTGTTGCAGTAAAACTATAGTTACATAAAATTTAAGTTAAGTATTATTGCGTGAAAAAATGATAAGAAATACCTCTTTTCGTTCTTTCTAAATCTGAACTCAGAAATTTCCAAAGAAAATTACTGAATTATGAAGAGCGTAATTTAGGTTAATACTTTACTATTTTCAAATTCGCTTTCCATTGACGACAAGTTGAATTCTCTTACCGTAATCATTCTCACATAAAATATTCTTGCAAATGCATTTATTAGTTAGTTAAGTGAATGTAGAACATTTGAGAATAGTAAATTAAGTTTGTCGAAACAAATGGTTGAGTTAAGAACTATAAATGTACTGTGGTAAAAGTTGTGTTTAACTTTAGTAAACTCGTTGTCTCCCAACCAGGTTTTGTGGGTTGGTAAAAGAAACTCTCTGCCACTTGGATCTCGTGAGATCGTTTCATGTCAACTTACTTTTTGTTGCAGTATCACATTTTTCCCTCTATGACTAAATGTTTTGAGTTTAGTGAAGACCACCTGTCTTTTAAATCTTTTTAAAACTTTTATTTATGGGATAAAACATGTGGCTTGTTATTCTGATATTTGATGTTCCATGTAGTAATAATAAAGGTTTGATACTTGAATATCATGAATTTAAATTCAATTAAAACTCAACCCAAATGAAATTTTAAAAATATAAATGGAAATAGATGACGCAAGAAATAGATCATGAATCTTGAAAAATAACTGTTTCACCGAAGTGAAAATTATAAACTCCAATAAAATGTCAATTATTTAATTTGCCTTCACTTTTTTACTAAACAATATGGTTTTATATTTTTGAGTAATAAATCTCAGACTTGTCTCATTCAAAGAATGAAAGGGTGTATTATATTACTGTTGTGAAGTTTGTCACACAGTTAATTATATTATAAACTGTTTGAAAGTGATGAACTCTTCGAAAACAAAGAAAGAAGTTTCTTTTAACAACAATAATTATTGAATCTACAAGCAAGATATTGTTTATAGTAATATGAACCGTGTTAAGTGCAATTGTGACTAAACAAAATTATTGTTAAAATCTTGTGTACGTCTATTTGTCAGTTTTTGTGGTTTTGGTAGAATCTAGTTGACTCAAAAAAATATATATTTTTATAATTTGCAGAAACATTTACGTCTACTTAGTCATATTCAATACTATCATCTCAATTAATAATTTTTATATTTTATATAAATAAAATGATAATATAATTTAATATCATACACTTTGCATTTCATAAAATAAATAATTCTATAAATAAAACACTTCAATGTCGTTTGAAATATCTATCGTATTTCGGTGTATTAAACATTCCAATTTGGTTTTGAAATGAGCACCTTTTAGAATACAAACAGGAAACTCATTTTGCTTGTGACGGTAGAGAGTCTGAAGAGTAGCAGTTACATAATAAGTTTTTCTAAGTTTTTCTAATAAGAACCTACGATGTTGATGGTCAATCAGTAAGCAAACTCACCTGAGACATGGGAGAGGACTTGGGCATTAATTTATATGATTGTTGTCTTCTTTTGAGGTTTGGTCTATGATTATAAACGAGGAGATTGTGTATGTCCCTCAATCAGAGACATCTCATGAGGACATTTTGTTTTTTTTAGCTTACTATAAAAAATATTAAATAAATAAATGCAATCACAAAAATATATCAGATAAACATTTCAGAAAACACTCATTTAGTAATTGAGTGAGTGTTTATTTAACCTGTTCAATAATTTTTGCTGAAATAGTTTTTATGGGCTGTGTACGCACAACAGTTTTTTAATCTTCATTTTATAGCTTGTATTATTAACTTATGATTGTTACACTTGTGAAATTAAATTAATTGAGTGAAATTAATATTTTTAAAACTGGAATATAATTCTAATGAATAATTACAGTGTTTAGAGTTAGGTGATAATATTGAATAATATAAATTCATACAAGGAAAAACAAATAAAACAATACTGGAAATGCATATTTGTAGAGGAACCTGACGATAGATAGTATAATAAGGATACATATTTCACCCAGAATGTATTTTCTTTGAGGGCTCAGAATAATGCAGCATTTGAATTTAATGAAGCAATATTTCGTGTATTTCATAATTTATTTTTAGTTACATTACACTACATACAGCACATGTAGCACAGGTTGTATTTTAGGTGTATTCCTACATGAGTTAGCACTCCAATTAAAATGGCCACTTGTTACTAATTTCAAGGTATCTGATATTTTATGTGCTTACTTATTTTGTTTTTGTGCATCTCATTATCATTTTAGTAACTTAATTGTAGTAACGTGCGCATACTTTAATCGGTACATGTAATTGATTGTAGATGTTGTAATATAAATATTTGATCTACAATTTACAAAGATTCCCCATCAGAAAAAGAACCTTGAAAAGTAAAAATAATTAAATAATACAAAAACATTGCAATATCCCAACGCATGCATCGTGGTATTTCAAATCGATTTTATAGTTACCCCATACTCCTAATCAAGCCCGAAAAAGAACTAATGTTGATTCAGACTACTACTTATTCCGAATAAAATTAAAACTTAATCCCCAAAAGTGTTAACAATAAACATCAGTATTTGATAAAAAATAGTTCCAAATATTCCAAGAACTTACAACCATAATAATTAAAACAGATACAAACATATGAAAAATCATCCATGGAGAAACAATGACTGTTAAGTTAAAAACAACTATACATGATGCACGTAAGAAAGAGAAAACTAATAAAATGTAATACATTACAAGACCAATACCGTATGGTTTCCCTCACAGTGATTATGTATATTTAACTATAAGATAATAAACATCTATAGTTAAATGTTTGTAGAACGAATACTAAAATTCTGTGGCCATATCAAGAGGATGCAATACATAAAGTTAACAAAACAAATTGCAGACTTTTATGAAAATGAATAAGACCGAAATATAAAAAAATTAAATGGAATTTTTTTTGTAGACGGAAAGGCGGAAAGTATAACATAAACTGGCATTTCCAACAGAAACACAAGTAGATATTTGTTCTATCTGGTTCTCCTGTTACCCGTTGGTTAAAGGGTAACATGTGAAATACCTAAATAACTTGGTCTAGTTCAAGAAAAAGATCTCATAAAGACATCACAATGTCCATAAATAAGAAAAAAAAAAACACCCATCATCTTGGATCCCTGCCTTCATTTATCTACCAACATCGTATTTTTCCCACACACGATAAAATGGTAGTTTAATTTCAAAACTTAGCATGAAATAGGCTAGATTAATGATATTTTCATGTGATAAATTGTTATTATGGTATGTGTATATATGTATAAGTATATATGTATATATAAATTTATATATATACATATATATATATATACATCTTTTGCAAAATAATACGAAGGAAGAGCTTTAAAAAGATCTATTAATAATAATGAAACATAATTAGCGAGCCACTGTGTTCGAGTTGGACAGTTTAAGCCCTTCATCAATATTGGCTTGTAAGTGAATATACTCTTGCTATAATAAATCTGTAATAATTTATTACATACTTATAGAACACAAAGTCATTTCCCAATCAATTAAATGCTGGTAAGTTAATTGATATTTGTTTCACATCACTATTCCGTTATAAACTGCCAGTAAAACAATTATAGTGTAGGAGTTACTAGATTTCCTAGTTTTACAAAATACTAAAAGCAGGACTATTTATTTTACTTATATTATTGAATCGTGATAAATGTATGACTAGACCAATATTTGGTGTCTAGTGTTTGGAGGACGGGCGGGAAGGTTATCAGGTCTAGTGTCTGAAGGGAGGTGGTTTGGTCATCAAGTTAGGCTTATGGTTGTACTAAGTGGGTGAGATATGTGCACTGTACGTGCTACAATAAACGTGCAGTGGTGTTGACCCACCCACCCACATACATGCATTGGTATCGACCCACCTATATACGTATAGTGATATTATAGGTTATCACCTATGTTGTATGTGTATCAAACAATGTTGTATGTGGTATCAAATGGTGTCAAATGTGTATCAAATGTTGTATCAAAGAACATTCACTTCGTTTTAACGATACAACGATATATTACATTTTCTAATTCGCTAAATGTCAGGTAAAACTTCATCGCTAGAGAACAATGACCACATAAAAGTACAAAATGGCAAACTCTTCAAATATTTTCTTGGTTGTAGTTAAACTTTGTTTTAGTGGCCATAATTCAAGAGCACTAATAAAACTAAGAAAAAATGCTGCTGCATGCATTATGAATGTCGAACAAATGTACATTATGAAGTAATTCAAGAACAATTCGAATATTTACCTTAAAAATATTTAATAAGCAAGCATTACGTTTTCCCATTAAATATTTGAACATCTGCCATTTGTATTGGATCAACCTTTTTAAGTGCTGTTTGTGGTATTCACCTGTAACATACAACTCCTTTAAAATGATGTACAGTACATCTTGATTTTTAATATTTTTATCAAAGTCCTTATGACCAACATCCCATTGGATGTGAAGATTCATCATCTACACTGAAAAATGTTTCTTTAAATCCAGTAGGCATTTACAAATATTAACTTTCCCAACTTGAGCTAAGAAAAGAATATTAAATTTTATAGAGCTTTAATAAACCAGTTTTTTTCTAAGAGCGAACCTTTTGAGTTCATATTTGTGAAATGAAATGAAAAATGGCTTTATTGACAACAAAGGGTACAAATGGTGAGGTTAGGACTAATAAGTCCGTTGGGTGAGCTTGGGTTAGAGATAGCGCTGGTTTGAATCCGACCTAGACTGTAAATATTTAATAGTAATATTCACCTTCTACTGTACTGGTTCGCCCCCTTACTGTCTGAATAAGTTCCTCACACAGATCAATAGTCTATGAGGAATGAGCAGAATAAGGTTAAGAAGGAGGTCGGCCTCTTCTTAAAAAATAATAAAGTCCTCTCTTACACCTAACCAACAGAGCACTCAGGTTGTGAGAGGATTGTGGATGCTCTCGTTTAAAATTTCCTTTATAACTCCTTCCAACCCCCTGATTGACTGATATGACAGAACGATCGTAATTAGTTCAAAAGGTAGATTAATATTTACAGTTACGATGTACCATTGCTTTATATGTAATCTTTCAAAAATTATTAAAAGCTTTTTTGGGATTTTTCTTCCACACTATATATTATTTAAACTTTTTTTTACATGTACTTGGTGTGAAATTAAAAGTTTGTTTAGTTATTGTCTAACCACTAAACTTTAAATCATAAATTACCGTATGAAAATCATTCCTTTGAATTAATATAGACTAGTACTCCATGTTCAACATGTTAATATTGTTTATGGTTTAAACGTGTAACAATTGGTTTATTGGCCAGCCTCTGCTGCACCTAATGGGCCGACAGATGGGGATCTCTCAGTTGAGTTACGGCTAGGGTGGCACAACGGGGTTAATGAGGACTTAAGTCTGTAGTACAGAGTATGGCAGGTGCATAATTGTATAGGCTAATTGATACGGGACGTCTGGGGAGTCACTAACGATTTATTAATACAGGGGTATTAATGACTAAAATATAACAAGTCTTTAGTAAACTTACAAGTAAAGAAAACTCAAATTTACAAATAAATACATACATATATATATATATATATATATATATATATATATATATATAATATAATAATACAAATAAATAATAATAGGCAATTTCAAGTACTTTTATTTGCTATATGTAGATATCATTAAGTTAAACTAAGAAACTCTGCGATAAAATAGAATCTGTCACCCCAATGTAGAGGATTCGATATCAAGAACTCTTTTAATAATACATGGCGTGTAGTTATTGTTTCTTAACGCTGAAAAGGCTTAACTATTAAATAACCATTTCCATTAAGTTTTAAACATTCATATTTTGACGTTTCTATGTTCAGGCTTGATTCAGGGATTTAAACTTATAAAGGGCTTCTTTACTGGCTTCGATATTCTTGTATATGTCCGTGTTTCTTGTATATGTCCCTGTTTCTTGTATATGTCCGTGTTTCTTGTATATGTTCGTGTTTCTTGTATATGTCCGTGTTTCTTGTATATGTCCGTGTTTCTTGTATATGTCCGTGTTTCTTGTATATGTCCGTGTTTCTTGTATATGTCCGTGTTTCTTGTATATGTCCGTGTTTCTTGTATATGTCCGTGTTTCTTGTATATGTCCGTGTTTCTTGTATATGTCCGTGTTTCTTGTATATGTCCGTGTTACTTGTATATGTCCGTGTTTCTTGTATATGTCCGTGTTTCAACAAAAGGTAATTTTAACTTTCGAAAATTAATGTGATGTAAATTTACTATGAATTCGTGTTACCAAAGCCTCGGCATGTGGATTAGGGATGTCAAGGTATATAAATCTGTCCAGTAATATACCCGTAAATATGTCAGTGGTATAAAGCGAACAATGTTTTTTTTTTTTTTTTTACCTATGTAGTTTTGGGACTAAAAACCATGTATTGCCACTGTCGTTTAATGTAACTTACCTTTCCCGCAGCCATGACAACACGAACAGGTGATCGGTCACGTGGCCGTCAGGTGATTTGTATATAGACCTACCCAGTCTTAACATTTCGACTTCCTACAGGGCAGGAGAGGTTTCTTGCCGTGTATCTGCGGCCATAGAAAAATATGCGATTAAGTTTATATGATACTTCACGAGTATATTAGCAACATGAACAAAATGTAAATGAAAATAACTGATACTCATTTAAAAGTTATTTTAAATAACATTATTTTTTATGTACTAATTTGTCTCGAATTAATTCAGTTAATTACGGAACAAATAATTTGTTGGAACTAAAACTTACTAAATATTTTGTATGAATTCAATGCTCTCTAAAAGATTAGTTTTAGCACAGTAATGAACCATCTCTACTATCGTGACACTAATCAGTTAGAGACGTCTGACCAAATTTGAGGTGTCAGAGTTGAATTTAGTTAAGGGAGGTTGTAATTGATCTGTTGTGTGGAACTAATTAAATTGTGAAGTTGTGTAATTTTAAAGTCTTATATTTGCCAATATGTGTTTCTTAATGAGTAACAAAGATGACAAGTACAACAGAACAGTTCCCGGTCGTGAGGAACGGATCCATTGACTGTTGAAATTGAATATAACATGGACGGCATATTGTTGTTTAGGTTGATATAGCAATTTCCCTGATAAAAATAAGTATGGGATTATGTATCCACCAACAAAAGTGTATAATGGACTGGTATTTAATTCCATACGTCTTTCTTTGAAGCAGCTATTATTTTATGGCTTTTCCAATATTATTTTCCTAAAATCATCATAACTCTATGATCATCATAACCTTTTTCACACGCCTGTTAAAACACGCAGGTTTGTTCGTGCATAAACACACTCCATTTGCAACATTTTTGGATAATTATTGTTGGATTTGTTAAAGTATTTTATACAGTAACATGACACTTTTGTGAATTAAAAACTGTCCATAAAGAATGAAATATTCTTTTTGTAATGAATATCTTCGATATCGTAGCCATCTAAATGGCATCGTTTTGGAACACAACTGAATTCCGAGGTCTATGCGGTATGAAACAGCTACAATCGATACTTCATACAGCTACTTGGAACAATTCTCATGAGGGGGTGGGTAATTGCCTGTGTAAATTGTTTATTGCAGCATTGCTTTACATTTCGAATTGCTCTCTGGGCAGTTATGAATTTGAAAAGTATGTTTTTATTCGTTATTAATCGTTAATATGAGTTGTGGATTACGCTATGAATTTGCATATAATGACCATCAAGACAATAAGAATTTTACATTTTTGTAACAATGTATAATATTTACATCTATTTCGGATTATTTTCATAAGAGGTACGATAACATATCCAATGTGAAGGAATGTTGGTATAAGAGATATACCCTGTTTGTCTTGGTGTGCTACTCTTTATTTCAAACTGTACAATTCAATTTTAAGTAATCAAATGGTAAGAAGAAAAAAACTTTTATTGGACCTGAGCTTTCCATTTGAATCTTCTCGTGACAAAACGTTTTAAATGGTTTTTTAATAAGCATAATACGTGTTGATACATATACAGTACAAGTAAACGTCACACAACACAAATATATTATCCACAAATATTTGTGCGCTTTGTACTAATTAGTGCCTTTTGTGCTTATATTAATATATTTCTGTAATAATTTACTCTTTTTAACAACAATAAAGTATATTTCCAATAAAACAGGCATTTATTATTAAATGATACCACAAAAGAATGTGGCATTGTATTATTTGACTTGACACACACGTGAAAACCTGAAAATTATTGAAAATTTAACTGCTATACCAATCATTACATCTATTAATACACTAAAGTATAGCGAAGTGTTGGCCTCATCAGCCTTACATCATGTATCAGAAATGTATAAGAACCAGGAATTGGTTTGTACCAGTTATAGTCCAATTTAGATTGAGTTGTTCACCCCCCTTACAATTATGAAAATTTTTTGTATACTAGTCTTATTTACATATACTTCGACGTAACACTCTGTTCTGTAAGCAAACTTTATCAATCGAATTTGCATTCATAGTAGGTCAATATAGTTATAATGATAAAAACATTTTCGTGAGCAAGAGGAAGAGTGATAGGTTATTTAAATTAAAATCTTAGCATGGTCAAAAAATGCATGTAACTTTTTTACGTAACTAATAATTTTAAATTACATCTTGTGTATGAGGGAAAATATTTGAAACGAACATATTTATTTTAAGCAAACACAAAAACAACCATCTATTTGTAATATACATTGCACTTACTTAAATGAAATGTTACGATAAATGTAATTACTCGTATGAAATAAATATTATCCTTGTGAAACTACCAACAACGTAGTTTTGCCAAAACGAAACTGTCTATAGTGGTGGTGTGCTGCCACTAAAATATTATGTTCAGTAGATTTCTGTAAATGTAAAAATGCTTTGTATTCATATAAAATGAAGGAAGTACACCTGCTTATTCACATTTATTATTCCTTAAAACCTTACAAACAACTAAATTTTCCATATGTGTTATTTAGCTTACATATGAAGTGAATTCAACTTTTCTGCAAAAATTTATATATTTTAATTACTATATCTGATGGCAGCTTTGTCGTCTAAGGCAGTTGAAAGTGACGTGTATGAATAGGCCTCGTAGGTGATTGAATACGTCAATAAGCGTAGAGAACAATGATGTTAAGTGAGATCCATTATCATTGTGTACCACAATAGGCGTGCTGCTGTGCCGCGTGTTCAGCCTACTGTACGTGATCTATTCTGTGATCGCTAGTTGTAGTTTTTGGAACTAAAAAACCCATGTAGACCAATAAATGGGGTTTTTCCTATTACTCTGGGCCCCACACACCCTAAATACTGCCGTTCTACCAATGAATAAACATATATAAGAAGCGAAAAGCCAATGTTACAAATTCAAACCTCTTTTCTAATTTTGCTATCTTGGCGCGGCCGTCGCTGGGTCGAGCTTGTTGCGCGGCAGCCAAGAGTGAAACAGTGAATGGCAGAGATGGCAGCGCAGCCAACTGGAGAGGGAGGCAGAATTACATATTGCTATGAAAACGAGAGATTAAGGAAACGGTGAACGAGGTCTTGGGTTGGGAGAGGGGTTTATCAACCAGCGCTGCGTATCGGTAGCCGCGCTAACTTCTTTCATCTACTACAGGAAGTCTGACTTTGCTCTTTTTAATAATAAATGCTCTTTTTGCTTCTTATAGATGTGTGTTCATTGGTTCCACCCACTAGCCAGAATGAAGCGTTAAAAAGAGAATGTCAGCTGTAACACGACGGAGTTTCAAGCCTGATTGTGTTTTCCCTGAAATCATTACTGTTCCAACAATGTTAGATACTTTGGATTTGCAAAACATATTGTTTTATCTCTATAAATGAGCCTCTAATAATATCTATATTATTAATTTATAGCCTTTTTTAACTAATATAATACAGGAATTTAAAATTTACTATATCTCGATGTATGCAAGTAATAAGCATTACAATATTCTTACATTCTTAATGTGTGTATACAATATATACAGTATACAAAGATATAGGAGGAATAAGTAACTATCGTCCCTTGAAAAAAAACGATCCTTTAGTACATGAAGCCACGTCATAACAACAAATGCTTCCAACACTGGTATGAGATAGTTAATGCTGAGTAGCAACATATTTCTAGTTTAACTCGACGAATATAGGGTATTCTTTTTAAGTTATCCAAGGTAGTAAACGCTGGTAGAAATAAATATTTACAATGAAATATTTTTCAAGTTCATTCCTCGACACTCGAAAAATTTTATGAATGTACGTTTACATTAAATAGTCAGTATTCATAATACCTACGTATGTATTGAATTACCTATCTTTTAATATATGTCTGCTTTAACAAAGGGTAAATATAAATGCTTTCAAAACCTATAGTAGATATTCCATTGTATCAATCTTCATACAGTTTTCCATAAGAAATTTTGAACTAAAACGACAATGAATTCCAAAATATCAGTCAACTTAGGTTTTAAAACATAGTTAAACCTGAAATGGCCATAAAATATTTTTGGATATGAATTTGTATGATTGGAAACCATAGAACAATGGAACAAATCTAGTTCCGTCTCAAATAAAACTACCCACATCAGAGTCAGTTGTAAGATATGTCGAAGAAAAATGGCCAACAATGTCCGTAGGCGAAACTGTTCCAACTATTTAACAGCTTAACTGTGTGCAAACATATATTGACACTGGTCATACTTGATTATGATTGACATTTCCAGAGTGATTCTTTTCCTATTTGAACAATATTTTTTAATTTTAAAATCATGGAGTTAGTAGTTTAATATTATAAATATAAAATTATAAACTATTGTAATTGGCATATATAAACGGTATAAACATTTACGGTAAGCAATTCATTTTAAATTATTTCTACTAAATTAAAAACTATTTACTAATTTAATTTGTAAATTTAATTCATCCTTAACATTTTCAATGGACTTCTTAAGTAAGGTATAATTTATTATTCATAACATTTTGTTATCTACGAAAAATATTGTAATAGATTTTTTGATGTTTAGAATATGAAATCGTTGAACTTAATATTATAATGGATTGTATACAATATTTAAAAACTACAATATCGAATAATGTATTATTAGAGATACTTATATATTATATGAAAGTAATATTACAAAATTAATTTTGTACGTACGCAATTTTGTAATTTCAAAAGTGTTAACCAAAGAAAAACAACTATCATAAAACAACTACCCTCCTACCAGAACAAGGCTGCAACCTTCAAACGGATGTGGACTCATCTATTATTAGAGGCCACTTCCATTCTTTGCTTCTTTTATGGGGCTGTGCTTTGTTTTCTTTATGGGGCAACATTTTTTGTTTGTTCTATTGATCTAGTAAGTTTAAGGAAACAGTTATGTGAAGAGTTATAATAGCTATTATATAATAACGTAATAACTATTATAATAGTTATACTACTCGAAATACTAACTATTATTTCGGCGTTTTGTAGAAATTAGCAAGAAATATTTGCTTAATTTTCTGTTCATACACAATTATTAAAATTATATTCAATAAATATAAAAGTAAATTAAAGTTAATGAAAGTTTATAAAATAATAAAGGATTGTAATATATTATATTTTTAATTTATTACTCATGGGATTGTGTAGCGTATTCCAGTATCAGACAATCTCTATAAGGAACAGTTGGACAAAGCTGCCTTACGCTACTTTTGATGTAAAATAATTAGTTTCTAAGTCCATTTAAATTCAATTAATATTCACCATGGAGGTAGAAAAAGAAAATAAACTTCCCTTGTCGATGTACTCGTAGTTCGTAAACGTGATGTCTTGTTTTCTAACGTAAACCTACAAAAAAACTTCGTTTAGTAAGAGCTCCTTTCACCGTCTTATTCTTTAATTCCTTTTCCAAAAAGTCATCCATAATAAGGGCAGATCCACCATTCATATTAAATACATAATTATATGGTGTGGACATTTTGACTTATGAGTTTACATGCTTTAATCTTCTATACTAGAGTATAAAATATGCGATGTTTAAACCTTTCTACCTAAACATAATTCTACCCCAAGCAGTAGGTTCTTACTTTAATATTTTGAACAGGTTTTAGAATCCTCTAGTTTTATTTTATTCAACTTGAATTCTTGTTTGTTAAGATTTATTAAGAATATATCTGTTCTAATGGTACAATTCAAGCATAAAGGTTAAATTAACTAAAAGTAACCACATTAGTGTAATAATAAACCATTAGGGATCATTTAGGGTACGCAGAGAGGGGTTGTCTCCTTGATTAGATACGTCCCACTCGGTCCATTTGAGTAATAGACATCAATTAATTCTAGCTTGACTGCAATTAATTTTAGTCAGTGCCTCTCATCTCTCCAACAACATAAGAAATGGATCACCGTCTATAGTGATTAATCATTGTTAAATATTAAATTTCATAAAAGATGACAGATACTCGTATCATTTATAGGGATTATTATTAAAATATAAAATGCGAATTTTTTTAGTTTACTTTCCTGAACAACTTTTGCCTAAGTAGTTACGGTGAAAAACATTTACACTTAGTTAATTTTTAATGATTAAGAACTTATGCTAAAGTAGGTCAGGTCGTTCAACCTTTTAGTAATCCGTGTGTTTATTCCGCACCAATAATCTATAAACAAAGCTTTGTAGAACAGGTCGTCTTACTGTGTTTATTATAATCAGGGAATTCGCATTATTGGTTGGCGAACAACCAATTCGATCCTAATGGGATTCGACCACACCACTTTCGTTACATTTGGAGCAACTTCTTTCCCCCTTTTTACACGATTTTTTATTTCACTGATTAACTAGTTCATTATTTATTATATAGAACAGCTGCTTGTTATTTGCTATACAAATTATTAGGTCTGATTAAGGTTGATATTTCTGACCATAATAATGATACCTATTACCTATCGCTATTACCTGAAATCCTGTTTTACCAAATATAAAAAATATCGGTGTCCTAGGTTTTGCTTGTATTTCGTAATCTGATTTTAATAGTTAGTTTCTGAGTAAATTGTCAAATTTGTAAGGCATGAACAATTAATAATTTTTCTTCTAGGCAAGAACAATCTTTACATGTGCTGTGAAGTTTTACTCCTCCAATGAAACATTTAGAATATATACGCTCGTAAACTAAAGTCGGGAATATGCTGTGTTCAATTTTAGAGTGACGCAAGGGAAATCGTTCCCACATCTCTCTCATGAATAAAATATTCAAATTTATAAAACGTCAGATATGTTACTTATGGTTCTACGGAACATTCAAATGTTCCCTTTTCTATTTCATTGATCAAAGAGAAAATAGATTCATTTAGTTTCTTACGCATAATGGTGGTCGTATTTTGAAAAATAAGACAAAAGTTCTCTAGAATGACCTTTGATCTTTGAAATGTCCATTATTTTCTGTGCAACAATCTCCAAAGCCCTTTTCTATGTAATATTTTTGAGAATCAGGTGACTAAAAGGGCACATACAAAAATTTGTTCTTAAAAATCTACAAACTCATTCTTTTGCAAGAGTTAGATGTTTTTTTAACTTTTTCCTCAACCTTGTAATATCAGGTTGTAATGATAATCTCTTGTCATCATTATCCTTATAGTATTGCGTGGGCTCAATTAACTCACCCCTGTATGCAGTTAAATGTAAAGAGAAACAATGAGAATAGCAATGAAGCACGAAGAAAATGCGGAAAGTGGATACTAATTATCTTTCGTGATCTCTAAGATGGGGAACATTGTTGCACAAAGAACAAACATTATCATGGTTATTACATTAATACTATGATAGTAATGTTTTGTTTGAATTATTTCCTTTCAATACCTTCACAAAATAATTTTTAGCTATAAATGATATATCTATGGACCAATTAACATATAACTATTGTTAACTAAAGTTTATTTAAAATTAGTTAACTATAGGTAATAACTCAATGAAGTAATATAAAATAACGTTCCTGAGTGTATTGACTCGCCTCATTTAATAGAGGCCGTGATATTCTACCCCCATGAAAATGTTCGTTATTATTTAATTCTAAAACAAGAGAGAATTACTATTTAACATTAATATTACCTTATCAATTAATCAATTAATAAACGTGTAATATTGAGTTATACTCTGAATTAACTGTAATAATCAGCATACAAATCTATAATGAATTACCAGTGTAGTAATAAATTAAATAATAATAAGACAGTAATTTATAATATAAAATATAACGGTAACACTGTTGTTAAACTAAATGTTTTTTTTGATCATCGGGAAACATCTTTGATTGTATTAAAAGAATGTAATACAGCTTCGTTACACTCAAAAGTAATGTAATATAAAGAAATGTATCATAAAGAATAAAATGCAACAAAAAACTAACAAACAAATATGGGAGCAATAGCGTTATTTATATAATTTTTCAGGAAAACTATTTCTCAAGAATAACATTTCATTATTTTTATTTCCTTGTGGAATAATGATTTCAATTTCGCCTTTGGGAGGAATACTGCTATTTATATATTTTTTTAGGATAACTATTTCTCAAGAATAACATTTCATTATTTTTATTTCTTTGTGAAAAATGATTTCAGTTACGCTTTTGGGAGTAATACTGCTATTTATATAATTTTTTAGGATAACTATTTCTCAAGAATAACATTTCATTATATTAATTTCCTTGTGAAAAATGATTTCAGTTACGCTTTTGGTAGTAATAGTGCTATTTATATATTTTTTCAGGAAAACTATTTCTCAAGAATAACATTTCATTATTTTTATTTCCTTGTGGAATAATGATCTCAGTTACACTTTTACTATAGTAAATTGCTACAAAGCTATGAAAATATTTTACAGATGTATTTTCGAATATAATATCACAGGAATTTTTTATTTACAATAAATATTTTGAGTTTTAGACACCATTTTTGGTTCTATTAATGTTGTTAAAAAGATAAAAGATCAATACATGGCAGTTTCAAAAACCAGAATAAGGCAAACGAGTAATGGTTACAGTAAATGTTTTCATATTTAAATTTAAGCAGTTATAAATGCCCAAAGTATTATTTTAATTAATTTAAACAATTGAAAACGTTTTACATTATATTATTTTTAGTTTTGTATACAGCCCCAATATACAGGCTACAAAGTTAGTTGTTCCTGAAAATAGGAAATTCTGATTGTTATATCAGTTATTTAAAGACATTACTTCAAATTATATGAAGTACTGTAATACCAAGTTGTTTGTGAGAGTTTTTAAAAAAAATTTATGAAGCAACTTTGGGAATTGCTTGAGAGCTGGTAAAATATTGTTACCTTATTACATTACAAAACTGTAGGCACCTAAAATAATTAATCATATACGGTATTTTAGAGCTAAGTGAAATTATGAAATAATTTTAGGGAATAAAGTTACATCACAAGTTTTCACAAACTTACTGAAGGTCTAAATGAAGTTTGCCAAATTCACGGAGTGTTAAGCTCACAAACTTAACACAAAGTTTTTGTCGGCAAATTTAAATTCATAAGTGAGACATTTTCCTCGAAACACACCTGAAATGTCTCATAAATATATCGCTTATCATGGATTACAATAGCGTTTAGAAATGGGTTAGCATACTAAGATAGTTAAAATTATCCGAGTAAACTATCCAATTAACAGAAATGAATTTTTATACATCTACTGTATTTTCAAGTCAAAACTTTGTGCTCTACAACAAAATTGTCACCACATGAGAGATACCATAAGGTCATACACAGCTTCCACACCTCTTTCACTGAACAGTGCAGGAAATATCAAAAGGAGTAGATCAAAATCTGTTAGAATGTTCGACATGGTACAAGATGTCATGAATGCAAAAACTGTATTCTCCAGACCTTACCTGGTCAACATAGAATCCAAGGAGGGCTGGAGACAGGATAGCTACAATCCCACCCCCAACAGAAATCGTCTGGTACACGGATAGTGGGGCCCGGTTTAGGGTCTACGGTCCCTCTACTAGGAATCGCCTATGGGGCAGTCTGGTGAGGTACTGTACGATCTATCAGGCCGAGATCTTTGTAATCCTCGTCTGTGCCCAACAAGAGCTAGCAAAACAAGTTAGGGGCAAACAGACCTGTATTATTTCAGACAGTCAAGCAGCTATTAAAGCACTTGACTCCTGCTAATTGACCTCAAGAGGCTGAAGAGGCTGATACCCTAGCTAAGATGGGAGCGAGGACTCCATTCGTAGGGTCCGAACCAGTATATGGCATTGTAATTAATTACCTCTGCAAAGACTGAAATACTGATTTGGTGAGCACTCAATTTGAATTTTAAAATAATTGTGGATTGAAACTAGTAAGGATCGATTGAAGAAACGAAACCTAACGTAAACAAAACATCCACTGAAGAAACAAAACCTAACGTAAGGTAAATTCTAAAACTGTTCAAGCAAATCATAATTTACATATTGAAAGCCATCCAAGTTTACGATTTCTTAGTGCGAATGTAATTATTTTATTTCTTGCATTTAAAATACATTACAGTTGAAGATGTAACTATCATATAAGAAATCCACAGTGTATTAATATCATATATTTGTTTTAATTTAATAAAGCCCTAAACGATGGATTGGTACATAATATTATATAGTTTTAGTGCATTTCGGCATATTATTGCGTCAATTTTGTGATAACACTATTTTTGTTCGACTATAAACACTAAAATATGCCTTTGCAGAAAAGATTGCTACTTGATGACGAATTACGTTTTGCAATCACTGAACAAGAGGGTTTATAATCGCAATATAAGCACGTAAACCTGAAGAAATTGCTTTTTTCAAGCCGTGCATTATAGAACGTTCTTTTATTACATTTTATATTAAAGACGCTTTCTCCAGATTAAAATTAATGTTATGCAAGATAACATTATATGAACCTCTTTATTGAAAACGAGTAAAGTTAAATGTTTAGAAACTGTAAAAAGTATAATTAACTAACACCATAATACATGAACAATTCACAGCTTACGAGACGTATAAAAATATTAGTCGATAAATACAACTAAAGAGTAATTATAAAGGTAAATTTAATCATTAGTAGTTAGTAGTGAATATGTGATGGTTCTAGACCCAGTAGTAGTGAATTGGTGGGCGAATTAAACCCACTTTTCTGGCCTCTGATTGGCCGAGAGCGGTCACGTGACCGGATCCAAGATGGCGGCCGGAACCGGATCCAAGATGGCGGCGCCCATTTCCCGCCAAATTTTCTAACCTCACTTTTCCTAACCTCAAATTTCCCGCCAAATTCCCAAATTCCCGCCAAATTTCCTAACCTCACTTTTCCTAACCTCAAATTTCCCTCAAAATT